>WKLE02001609.1:0-24009 GCA_014885115.2 Asterionellopsis glacialis | reverse complement strand
TGCTACCGATAGTGGCGAGAAACAAGATTTCGTTTTTTCTCGTTCTCTCGTGCGTACCAATCACATGACATTATGATGTCACACCATAATTTGCTTTTCTCATGATACAGAAAACAGCATGAAGATTCAATGCTTCGATCGTCAGTGATGCGACAGACAGTAAAAACAAGCACAACTAGATAGACTACCGTTTAGTTGAGAAACAGAGTTTAGACGACTCATGCTGTACGTACTCTGTCAAACTTTCCTCTCTTATTATTCTTGGTATTTGAGTCGACCTTCAATCGAAGCAACACATCCATCTAGACCACCCAAAACGATCTTATTAGATTTATTACAGATAATTTTGTAAATGTCATCATGAAGATAGTTTCGCTTTCTCTTCTTTATTCTTTGCTGGTATCATTTGCACATGGATTTATGACGCCGATCACATTTCAACGTACCACCACTAATCCTTACCAGGCACTATCCTCGTCATCAACTTCTGTACAAGATGCTGCTATCCCACCCACTCCAGTTGAGAATGTTGTTATCTTAAAGGATGCTGCTACTGTAGGTGATGCTGTTCGTAATATTGTTGCAGAAACTGCCAAGGAAGCGATTGCTGAACGTGGGTACTTTGCCCTTGCTATTCCAGGTGGTAGTATTTTGAAAATGTTAGTTGGTGACGACATTTTAGATGGTGAAGACTGGACATCGAAAACAACTATTGCCTATGTAAATCATAAATGTGTTGATATGGATGATGCTGATTTAGCAACACATGCCAAGGCACGCAATTTATTTTTAGACAATTGGATTGGAACAAACACTCTGATTATGGATGGAACAGACGATGGCGATGCTGAAGCAGCTGCATACGAAGCCAAATTGAAAGCACTATCCGGAGACGTCTTACCCCGTGACGAGAATGGTCTCCCTATCTTTGATCTTGCTCTTATTGGTGTGGGTGATGATGGTCACGTAGGAAGTCTTTACCCTGAACGCGATGAAGTCCTTGTTGGAGTAAATGGTGTAAGTGTGTAGAGGAAGCATGATTTAGACTGTGGTATAATTTGCAGTCGTCAATGGTTGACTCAACCCCAACCCTCCTTGCTATCCTGTTTACTATCATGTCATCTTCGACTCTATTTATCCCCCCTTCCTTTTTTCCCCAATTATGACTAATGGCATCGTGAACCAAATATTGACGTTTGTACTATTGTTTCCCACTGACTCTAACTCTATACAAACTAATTTTATTAATGTAGCCATGGGTATTGCCAGTTGCCATGAAATCCCCACCATCCATTACCTTGAGTTTACCAGTCATGGCAAATTCAAAAAAGGTAATTGTTGCTGCCTGTGGTGTTTCTGATAAGTATCCTCAAGGTAAATCTGCTGGTATGAGACGTGCTATTGCAGCAGATGATGAAACTTTACAAACCTTCCCTGCTGTTGGACTTCGCAGTGTCGCAACATGGATTATGGATGAAGCTGCTGCATCTAAACTTGGTGATGCCTACACGAATTAAAAATAATAAATAAATTACTTTTCTTTCCCATTCTCCCTTCTTCCTCCTCCTATACGAATACAAATGCTGCAATGGCCAAAATTGAATAGGGACAACAAAATTTTGTTTTTTGTTGTTGCAACTACCCGCATTGTGGAACCCCACAACTATTCATATTCTTCAAGAATCTCGATAATTTAAAGAGTTATTTTTTGCTGGACCAACTTTGAAACTAGTTTACATTATTTTCTCTGAAGTAAAAGCTTGTGCGAATCGCAAGACAGGCAGTTCACGTGGTGGTCATTCTCTTGATATTGTTAGTGTCTCGTATTAGGACTCGTTCATATGGTAGGTTACAGCGATTTGAAATACCAACAAACACATCATCGTACTCACCGTCGTCATGATACATATATTCTCTTTCACAGTCTAGAGTACATGCATCATGTAATATGTTTCATTTGATTTGATTTTTGTTTGGTTGTTCCATAGATATTAAAACCATCAAAGGTTTGAAGGGATTGTTCAACTTCGTCATGTTTAATCTGTTCCACAAGATTATCTTTTGTTATTTGTCGTAGTACCTGTTGAGAGGATTCTTTTTCTGTACCACATACATCACACGCTAACGCAGGATACGAATTTACATAGGTACATTGTATACATGACCATTGATTTGCTTGTGGTTGTGGTTGTTGTGATGATGACGAATCCAATGCTTGGAGATGACCCATCCCAGTTGATTTAATGTTTGGTTGTGTTGGATTGTATTTATAAGAATTATTTTCATGTTTCGTAGCTGCTTTATTGGAGGATGTGATTACGACTGTTGTGGTTGGTCCTGCTCTGGTAGGTATCGACACTGCCTCTTCCTCGTTGTCACTGGTTAGGTCAATAGTTTCAATGGTTCCAGCAGCAACAGTAGTGGCTGCAGTCTGTTTTCTTTGGTTGATATTATTGTCAGACATTGTTGCTCTTGCTTGTTTTTTACGATGATCATTGTCATTGTTATTATATTTACCGGCAGTTGTATCTCGTTTCAATTCTCCGTGACGTGTCGTGCCTTTGTTGTCCTGGTAGGATGAAGGAACTATTGGTCTTTCGGGAGGATCCATGATTTCGATAATATCATCATCGTCATCACTATCATTCTCGCCATCGTCGTCTTCAGTATTACATGGTTGACACCATTTATCATCAAGTATTCGTCTTGTTTCAGCTGCCATGGCAGCAGCTTGTCCTGCAGGCATCATTCTAGCTAAGGATGAATCACCACCTAATTTTTGTGGTGAAAACATCCATTTCGGTTTTGATTTTTGTCGTTCTATAGCTGCCTTTCCTGCAGCCCCATCACCGACATTTTTGCCTCTACTACTTCCCAACACGTAGGCTTGGGTACTCCCCATGGGGAACCCCTGTGTATCAGCTACAATACCCTTGCATAAGAATACAGCATGTTGTTCTTGAATTTCATCCATTAATTTGTAAAATTTTGCATTATGCGGTCCAACCCTACAATGTGCCAATTCATGTGACATGGTGCCTGCAATATCTTCCCATGGATAAAAGGTAGAATGAGATTGACGTAGTCTTATATGTATACGATGTGTACTACGTCCATGATTGTGATAGGATTGATTGTATCCCAACACGTTCTGTGCCATGATTTTACCATAATTTCCTTTCTTGTTCTTCCTCTTGCGTTTATTCGTGGAGGATACCCAACCATCCCCACAGCAACACATTTCTGATAAACTCAATACCTTATATCCACGTCGTTGAGCTATGGGATAAAATTCCTTGTGCAACCGTTGTAGCAGTTCCAATGCTCTAGGTGCATCTGGTAAATCTTCCATATGATGAATGGATATTTCCAAAGACGAATTCGATTTATCATTCCAAGACGAAGTTGTTGAATTGTTGTTGTCGCCATCATCATGTTGAAAGCCAACATGATCATCCAAATCACGAATTGTTCTGTAACGTCTCCGATTTGTTGCCATGTTTTTGCTCTCTGAATTTATACAATACTCTACTAGACTAAACTCGACAATCTATGCTTTCCTCCGTCGTCCAAACATTCAATGTAACTGTCGTGAAGGCCACAAAGACTTCTAAAGTAACCTCGCACCAGCTAGACTGATTCCTCCAGATGATCTGTAGTCGTGTGGCGTCGGAAGGAAGTCTTCGTTGGTGTTTTTCAAACACCCCTCCCCATCAACATTTGCTTCAAAAAAGTCGCCAAGTCAGGAAAAGGAGAGAAAGCAACAAACAAGAAAGAATTAGAGATTTCAAGATACCTCAATCACAGAGACCACATTGACAGGGAGGACAGACACCAACAAAATTATTATGATTTTTTATAAATACGATATGTCTTCGATACAAAAAAGCAATACACATGTCTATTTCACACAGATCATGAAAATCAGTCTTACGTATCCGTTGGAAACGGTCAAGTTCTGTATGGATTTTAAGAAAGAATCCTTTCTTATTGGACAAGAGTAATCATGTACGAGGCTCAAAACATCCTAGATACATCTAATATCTCATGTTTTGTATTTAAGCATTTTTGTTTTACTTAAGGCCTTTATTCCAAGAGCCAACAACGGACACAAAATTTTTAGCGACGAGCGAATTTTGAAAATCTTTTGCTTCTCTTCAAATTCCTGTGTTTTTGTTCCCTGTACAACGCGCAAAAGAAAATACGAAGAGCACAAAGTACCGGATTTCATATTCTGTTTCATTCAAGAGTGTGAGTATTCTTCACAACAAATTGATTCATCGATTTTGATTGACATTCTACGACGACAATGGCTTCTACTTCAGTGCCAGTTCACACAGTAATCGCAGAAGCTCCTTCTCCTACAACATCATCTAAAAATGCTGAATTGCAAACTCAACTTGATGATTTATTCATTAAAACACGCCATATAGCATCCTTGGGAAGTACGGGTTCCTTATCATTGAACCGCTCCATGAGTGCTGATCTTATCAACGCCATTGTTATACAAAAAGATTCGTTTGACAATGATGATGATGATGATAATGAACAAGCAACTACCGATGATGATGTAGAACAACAACAGAATAAAAATGATAGCAATTCTACATCTGATAATTCAAATTCATCCTCATCTTCCGCCAAGCGTGTCGCATTTTCAGAAAACAATGATGTACATGAAATTCCACGTATTGGAAACAAATCAGCTGCTGCCATTCACAAGACAAAAACGAGAAACAATAGCAGTGACACCGATACAGGCTCGGATGAACGCGGTGTATCCTGTCGAGATGTTATTGGTGTATTGGGCGCAAGATTATTAGGACATGTCTTTGCAGCAGTTATGCCTACCACCTCCGCAAAAGATGAAGACTATTACGATCGATTGCAAATTACAGAATATGCATCTGTACGTAAAATTCATCGTGCTTTTGAAACCAAGTTGGCACAACTTGTGTTTTCATCTGCTCAACAACATGAAGAAGGCAATATGGATGATGGGGATAGTCTTGCGCAATTCCATCGACTTCGTTCTGCCTACGAATGTTTGAAGGATTCTCATTCACGTCGTATCTATGATGGATTAAGGCAATCACCAACCAAATATCAATTCATTCGTAGTGGTGCATGTCTTGATCCTAATAAACTTTATAAAAACCTTGCCAAGGCCACCATGGCAAAACGCATTCGTTTGTTTATAGTGATGGTCTTTGTCCTAGGTCTCGTCCTCCTTACACCTATTGGATCAGCTGTCAAGGTTAATCATATTTTGGAAGGATCAGATAAAGACATTGGATGGGTAGTCCTTTTCCTCCCGCTATGGTGCCTTCAGACCCTTTACTTTTTATGGACACTTCTTTATGCATTCTTGGTACCTCAGGATGAACAGGAACCCAAAGGTCGACTAGTTATCCGCACCACTATATCTGCCTTTGCACAAATCTGTTTGTTTGCTGGTGAACTCTTCCTTACTAAACAATGGGATGAGTCACTTGATGCATCCTACGGAGCAGCCTTTGCACCCATCTACTATGGGTTAGGATTCCATATCCTGGGACTTATCCATAAAATGTATGGACACAAATATGATGCGGCTCGTATGGTAACTTGGTCGTACCTACAAGGTACTCTCCTCAAGGGTAGAGACTTTGCAAGTTTATCCAAAAATGACCAAGTGAAATTTCGTAGTTACTACATCCTTGTGAAGCCAGCCAGTGCATCTGAAATTGAAGGTATTGAAAGCGCTCAAGATGAGGAAGACCTTGAACGGTTACGTGTCATGTCTACTCCCGAGTTTGAAGAAGCAATGGAGTCTTTCTACGAATCTCTTGGTTCAATTATGAAAGCTTTCTTCTTCCTTCTTCCCTTGCTCACCTTGATTTATCAAAAGGTAGAGTCCAACATTCGTGCATCTTGGTTTGTGGTCTTTGTTCCCTTGTGGATTATGTTAGGATTGAAATTGCTTTCACATTCGCGTGAAATTTGCAAAAGTGTCAAGACTAGCGGTGCAGCACAAGTTAGTAGCAATGCTGTCGCTCAAGAAACAACCAAGGATATTGAAAATAACAAATGTGACGAGGAGACTGCAAGTATTAAGGGAAGTGATGAGGCTTCTTTGAAATCCAACAAGAGTGCTGCTAACCTGAGTCTTGGCTCTAGTGATAGTGGACGAGATAAAATTATCGTGTTGCCTAAAGAACCACCTTCTGTCGTTACTATGGTTTCCAAAGCTTTAAGCTCATTTTTGCCTACACCCGAGATTGATCAAAGTTCAAACGATCAAAGTGCAAACGATCAAGTCCAGGAAGAAGAATTTGAAACCATATATGTTATTAATCAAGCTGAGGTAGATCCAAAAGAAGTCGAACTTGCCAATCAAGCAATGGCTGCTCGATCGAGAGCTTGGTCTAATTTCTTTTTTGTATTTTTGCAGCTCTGGATGTCATTAATGCTAGTTGCCAAGCTTGAACAAGCATACGAAACCGAAGATGGTGGATTTAATGCCTTATGGGTTATCTCACCTCTCGTTGCACTTGCAAATTTCGCATTTTGTATCATTACCCTCATTATCTTTGGTGCAAACGGAAGATAAGAAGATTACAGTTGAGAAGGTGCGCCAACTGTTAGAAAGTAATGTGAACATAGCATATACTGTATAGTCTTGTTCAGTACAATAGCCAAGCACACCATACCATAGCAAACTTGATGAGTCTCGTAGGACCTAAGAGGACTTGACCAAGAGAAGCAGGATTAAAAATGAATCAGAATTAAGTTCTGAATTAAATGTCATTACGTAGTTATAAATGTCAACAGATTCAAAAACGTTGTCACTACCCTCTACTTACACTGGTCGTCATTGGAATATAATTTCGTTGCAGTGCAACACCTGCTTGTGAATTCCATGCCAGAATTAGCGTGTGTATGTGTGTACAGTTTAAAAAATCGAGGGCAGAAGAGAGCAAAGGAAAAGGATCTCTAGAAATAGATCATGAGGTTTCCATTTCAAACCTTTCTCTTCAAAAGTGTAAAGGGAAGAATGTTTGCAAAGTAGGAAACATCTAGATTTTAGTAAAGATACAATTCACAGCTACTTACTGCATGTTGAGACTTCAACTTCTTAGAAAACACTCCTGTGGATGTCGGGAACCAATGTTTGCCTCAATTTTTTACGCTTGACGATACTACCGTATAACGACTGACGATTGAAGGTTGCACAAAAGATCAGAGTGAAGAGATTTGAGTCGATGTGTCTAGAAGTACAAAGATGAAAAGATGAGATAGGACCTTCATTCCGTTTGACTCTCTGAATAGACACACGCAGAGAGTGCAAAATGACCAATGTCCTTACTGTGGTACTTTCATTCCATGGGGTCTTAGTATCGTCGTTTGTTGTCTTACCCATTCATAATGTGAAGTCCCACATACACAAAAGGTATCCAACAATTCAACCACCAGGTTCCAATGGTATTAGTTTTACATCACCGAGTACTGGCACAAAACGTGACCGCGCGAAGCAAAGAACAATGGTGGCGAGCACTTTAATGTTTGGTGCATTAGACGATGGGAATACTATACCCAATGATAAACAATCGACGATCTCATCATCACCTTCTTCTAATTGTTGTTGTACATGGTCACCACAAGATCTTACAAAAGATTCTGTTGGCTTTGTACCAATTCCAAATGATGATTATATCAAAAAGTATCAAAATAATCCAGAATTATGGCCTGTTGAGTTTTTTATAATTGCCTATCGTCGTCAAAGAATCAATAATAGTAATAACAAGATGACAAGTACACAGACACAAATTCTTGTTCGAGAATCTGCGAATGGAACTTCCAAATGGGGACTTGGTACAGGTGTTCCAGTCACACGTTGGATGCTATCGACACCACACAACAAAGATGAACCACAACAATGTGATCCTCCTTTGGGGTACAAATGGTCAACTCCTCCTCCTTCTTCTACTTTATCTAGCAATACGCAAGAAGAGTCGAAACGAATTACGTTTGATGCTAGTAATTTTCCTGAATTTCCAAAGACTCATGGTAAAGAATCCTGGACGTATACAAAGATAGACATTTGTGAGGATGCATTCCACAATAATCCTAATGCTAACGATATCCACGACCCAGAACTGGAAGAATATGCCACAAAGATTCGGGATGAGTTACAACTCAAGATATCTGAAATGATCAATATGGACAACAACAACAACAACAACAATGATGAGGAGGAGGAAGGAGGGGTGTATTTAAATTCCTGGGAGTCTAATAGACTTTCCGTCATTAAAGACATTGTTGACAAACCCAATTGTGTAGCTGCTATTCAGGGAACCCTACGGATGAGTGGTCTTTTTGCATACAGAGATGATTTACCCTCCTCTCAGGATGGTCTTTTTCGACGTTGTCGTTATGTGAATCTGGACCAGAAGAAAAATGATACAAGAATACCAGATCCTACCAAACTTGTATCATCTATGCGAATCTATACCATGTTCCCCCAAATGCCAGATCCCATGCCATTACCATCCACTTCACCTGAGGACCTCCAAAAGGAGATTGTAAGTCGTGATGCACGCATGGTAAAAAGTGGTAGAGACCCACACAAAGATAGGCATGGTAGAGTATATACGCACAAATCAACCTCCAATGTAAGTAATACAATTCATGGTATATATTTGACCTTGGATGTTACAGATTTACTAGGAGGTAATGACGACGATGATAACATACCAGCATTGGATCTTTTTGGCACAAGGAGAATCAAACGAGAATGGAAATCTCTCGAGGATCTCAAGGTACTTGATGACTCCGTAGCAACAGATGGGGAAAGTAGTCCCACTAGTATCCTTAGTACAGAAGATACAAAATCAACCTTCATCTCTGGCTTTATTGTTAGGCAACTTGTCAAAGATGGGGTCATTGACATTCATGGATAATGGCTGTATCACTTTACACAAAAATGAGCACGAACCTTTTGTTATCAGTTTTGAATATTCTTACGTCAAGTCTTTCATTAATGCTATTTTAAAAAGTAAAATGATCGATTGATTTCAAAAGTAGTACAGTCTTTACTTTGTGAATGTTAGGATATTATTTCATGGAGCAGGAGTTAACATCATGTTTTGTATGCGTCAAAATAATAATGCCCAAAATAATAATGCCAAGAGTCAGTGTAATACAGATCAAGATGATGTACAGAGTAAGTGTTTTAAAACTTGAGAGAGTCCTGCCTAAACACTGTAAACAGACTTCAAACTAGTATTATAAGTATATTATAACATACTATTATTATTATTATTACTATAACTTTATCCTTAAAAGTCTCCACGTGTTCTTTTTTGTTCTTCGCCGTCCGTAGGAAAGACACGCACGACCCGAGAGATACCTGGTAGGGTCTAAGTAGTACTGGTACCGTAGTAGGTTTCTGTCTGTTCCTGCATAAACGATATGTATAAAGAGTGGTAGAATCTAATGCAGACTCTCTCTAGCTAGAGAGATAGTATTGTTATAATATTTTTTAGTCATCGTAGTCCTCCTCTCGCCGGAGCAAGATGTTCCAAAATTCAGCCGAGCCAGAACCCAGACACTCAATCTCAACACGAGGCGAAGCCATCAGATCGAAAAGCTTACCATTCCATATATAAAACAAGAAAAGCGACTACCTACATTGACTAACCGCAACACCCCAAAAGTCACACAAGTGTTCCTTTTGGGTGCCAAATTCTTTATATATAGAGAGAGAGAGAGACGAAAGAAAAGACAAGTTTGAAATTGCGAATAAAAAATATATTTTTTTTTAAATTATGGATTTAGAAAGTTTACTTCGTGGAGAACAACGAAGAAAGCCTGTTGCTGTTGCTGCTGTTTCTAATCGACGTAATCAAAATGATCATGACCATGAAGAACAGGACAATGCTAATGTAAATGATGATGATGAATTGCCACAGATTCCACAACCAGACAATGCCAATAATTATGATGATGATGATGAAGAAGAAGAATCATTGTCCCATACAAATAATGCTCCTACAAACCATTCACAAACACAAACCAGAAAAGATCTTGACGCAACACAACGTCCTAATAAGATGCTTTCATTACAAGAACGTTGTCGATTATTTATTGTAGCACATTTAGATCAATACGTACCGGAATCATTTGGTTGTTTACCAGAAGAAGATTGGGAATCTATTGTGGAATTACGACATTCCAAAACACAACCACAAAGCAGTAGCAGCAGCAGTAAAAAGAAGAGTGCTGGTATAGATGGAAAAGGACGATTAACATCAGCTATACGTGCAGATATCATGTCCAAAATTGAAACATGTAATCCACATTTAGCAGAATCCAATAAAACAGATGTCTTGATTTGGAAAGATTGTGTCAATCAAAAATTTAAACCAGGTAGCTTTACAAGACCTACAGCACTCAATTATCCATGGCCTATACTCCTTACCAAAATACAAAAGACAGGACAACATTTATTAGATTATCTTGTTGTACAACAGCCTTCCACCACCAAAGAACAACAGCAACAACTCGGTGAAGAAAAAGAAGAGTCTTCAGTCAAGACAAAGAAGAAATCTACACGTAGTAGAAATAGCAGTATTCATTTCGAACAACATATTGAATTTTTATCCACTGTACCAATGAATGTATCATTATTACAAGCGACAAGTATTGGTAAAACGCTACGTCAATTTTTGAAACAATGTAAAAAATTATCCAACGACCATCCAGCATATAACATGATTCATACTATTCCAAATGATGAAAGTCGACCCAGTGTTAGTAACAGTATTATGGCCAACCGTGAACACAAACAGCAATCTCCAATTGTACAACTTGAAGAATTATTACAATCGTGGAAAAATTTAGCCAAAGCAAGTGGTGTTCAATTGGTGACGACACCTTTATCGTCTTCCACAACCAAGGATGATCATCATGATCAACAACAGCAAATTGAAAAGGATTTGAAATTATGTGAATCCTGTAAATCATGGCGTGACTTGTATCAAATATTAACCACACGTGAAGTTACCGTACGTGCCAATCAAGGTGCACGCATGAGAGAAATGCGACAAAATTTGAATAAAGGACGTCCCAAAATTGTCAAGGTACGTCCTGCATCTCAAAAACATACACGCATCTTGGAAAAACACCATAAAATCCAGCAACAGGCAAAAAGCAGTAGTGGATGGGGCGGATCGACCCCCATGACACCTGGTGCGAAAAAAATGAATCAATTACGGAAAGAAACAGCATCGCTCAGTGCCTTGCGACATAATACCAAAGTCAATCTAGCAGCAGCAGCATCCTCTAGTCATAAACGACCTGCATTTGACACACGTACTACAACTACAACCGTTGGTGGTGGAGGATCTGGATTTGGTGCAGCTGTACAATTTGCATCAGGTCCTAAACAATTACGTACTTCCAGTGCTAAACGACAAAAAGTTATGAAAGTCATGACCATTCAGGGGAATCGACAAATGAAGTTACCTGCACATAAAACTGCACCACGAAATGCATTATTAGCATCCAGACAGAAACCATCACCATCATCTACAAGCAGTAACAACAGGAGTGGTAGCAATAGCAGAAGTTACAACAACAATACAAAGCAACAACACCAGCAACAACAATATCGTAGACGATAGAAGAATATTATAGACAAACAACATACATAAACAGCAGGAGGAGAGAAAGAGAAACAAATCTGGTGGAATAATATTGGAAGAGAACAAAACAAACTCAGAAATAGAACACAAAATGATTAAGAATTAACAAATAAGCTGTAATTTTGGAATTGTTGGAGTCGTTCAATCATGGAATTCCAACGTTTTTCATACAGAATTTAGTTGGCAAAGTTGGCTGCCGCAATTTTTTTCTTTTTTCGTCCGTGGTGGTAGTTTGACATGTTGATAAATATATATATATATATATATTATATGATCAATCCGTAACTACTGCAATAGTAAGGCTCGTTGTTATGTTGAAAATTTGTGCTGGTCACCAATTATTCAGGGAGGTTGGTTGACTTAATTCTTTTTCAAAACATGGTAAACCTTGAAACAGGCTTTGTTAGACGCAATGTAGAACTCAAGCTTGAAGTCATCAGGCTTGAAATTTTGAGCTTTGTTTTTATCTTGTTTGTCTGGCCTTTGTCTTCTCATTTTGTAAAAATAGAGTATAATATCATTATTTTATTCTTTGTAGAGGAGGCACCCAAAAGATTAAAATGAAAGAAGGTTGTTGTTGTTAGATAATGACCTCTGAAACATGGTCAGGTCATTCATTCATAGAAACACAGCTCTGCTAGTTTTCGTTTTATTGTTCAGAGAATAAGAGCTTTTGCAATAATATAAAAAACAACTCGTCGTGGCGATTTTTTTATGGGTTGTATTGGAAAGTAAGGTCCAGTAGTGGAAGTCTAATGTATCCCACACATTTTATAAGTATACACAGCTAAGAACAAACATTTGATTAAAATTGTACAGTACCTTGTATATAGTACCTTGTATATAATACCAATGCCCTACATAAAGGTGTGTTATCATGGGCGCAAATATAGTATCTTTCCTGTCGGGGAACAAAAAGGTGTCACCACCGCCTCCGCACGACCTGGGAGAATCCTCTGGAACAATTGTCGCAGTACAGGTCATATATGAGTGTTCTCTTATTATTTCCATACATATTATAATAATATATATTTGCGAGCAGGGTAGTATCCGTGTCCATGTGAAGGTCATATTTTACGATTACAATAAAGACATGCTGAGTCACGGGAAGTAGGATATTTTCATTCAGTTCTTTCTCTTATTAAAATACTACCACATTTCAACATTGATAAATGCTGAAAAAGCAAAATTTGCATCTAGAGTTCGTATTGGATCGATTCTCAAGTACTGTACCTGGTACTTGTATGTCTTGTATTGAAAAACGTGTGGGGAATATTGATTTTTACTACTTACACTTCAGTAGCTCACACATAGGACAACCCACAAGGTACTTATTCGATAAGTATTTACTTCAACCTATTTAGGTCATTTCAGTGGACAGACAGTAGTCTAAGCTTTTGAAAGAATCCCCGATTCAACGATTGCACGTTTGTGGAAAAATCAACATTTCACATTATTATTTTTTATCCTTGTTATCGTGTTGTTGTATTTATAACCAATAAAACAGCTAAACCGCATTTGAGAATCACTCAATCCTACTCCGAGTAACGAAGCCCAGTTATCCACAAGAAATAGGAACGATATTACTAGTCTACACGGGAATCAGTTCATCGGCGGCGGGTATTCACGTGTATCAACCAAGCAACCAACCAACACCGTTTTTCAGCTCGTACTGTAGCTTCTTTTTTTAAAAACAGATCAAGACTATTTTGTGTCTCGCTACGGAATAAACCAAACAAAAAAAAAGGTGACGAACAAAAGAGTTTTATCTTGTGAGAATGATGTTTCCTCGTCCTGTATCTCAGAAGAGTAGTACACCTTCGTCACCACCAAGACCATCCTCACAGTCAATAATTATGAATAACAACAATTCCATCGTTCTGTCATCGACTAATGAACAACTTGGTCGCAGCAGCAACAACAACAAAGAAGAAGAACAAATAATGTTGGTTGATCGAAAGTCTACAACATGTAACAAGAGACTTCCCATTAAAAAAAGAATTACTTCACCCTTCAACATGATGATGATTTCCAAAACAACATCCATCATGGTAGAAGCACGTAATGATGTCAGTACAAGGAGTGCGACAAGAACAAGTTCAACATTATCATTCTCGTCGTCGTCCTCCTCATCGTCGTCACCTTTACTACGAATGTGTCATAGTCCTACCAACAGGAGCACTGCATTTCCAAAATCTAAAACTGATGCTTTACCCTTATCAGCCATAATGGTATCTTTACCAATGGTACCAAATTTTAAAAAAATATCGTCATCCTTATCAACAAGTTCAACTCCAATACCATCACAAGCATTCGTATTGAGTACAAGGAATGATTTTTCCATGGCATTGCCTACTCCTCATGAGAGTAGCACTTTACCTTCAGTTTTCATGAATAGTACCAGCAGCAGTAAGTGTAGTAGTACTTATAATACTAATTCGAGTGATTCTCCAACAAGGTCTACCATCACCAAGACGGAAATAACTCAGAATACAAATGACGCAGATCTGCTATTACAATTCCGAAACGCGATTCTACAACAGCACCAACAACAACAACCAAAAAAGACAAAAACAATTGCAACAAAGAAAACTAAAGTTTACAAAAAAATGAAACAACCCAAAGGACAACAACTCAAGACGACGTCTCCCAAAGGCAATCAACAAGATGAACATCAACCTTCCAATAAAACCAACAAAAAGAAGTCTTCTTCATCATCAAAAAGAAGACAACCTAAATTCAAACGTTCCAAATTAGAATGGAATGAAATGTACAATCGGTTAGTTCAATATTACAAACAACATGGAAATTGTTTAGTTCCAGCCAATTATCAAAATGATCCACAATTGGCATCATGGACAAAAAATCAAAAGAACCGACAAAGTACCATGACACCTGAACGGATACAACTTCTGGATAAATTGGATTTCTATGTCAAACGACCACCTCCAACTGAAAAAGAAAAAACAGCTGCTGCTAATTTAGCCTTGCAGGATGTCTATGAAAAACGATGGGATTCCATGTTGGGACGTTTGGAACAATTCAAACAGCTACATGGTAATTGTGACGTACCTAGTACCTTTCCGGATGATCCCCATTTAAGTTCTTGGGTTCGGAATCAACGATTCAAACGTAAAGATCTATCGGACGATCGGAAACAACGTTTGACAAATTTGGGGTTTAAATGGAATTTACGAATGGAAAAATCAAATGAAATATGGAATGAAATGTATCGAAAACTTGTACTTTATAAAAAGGAAAAAGGAAACTGTAAAGTACCTGCTATATACCTTCCAGATCCACTACTTGGTAAATGGGTGTACCGTCAAAAAGTTGGTAAATACAAATTGAAAGAAAATCGAAAAGAACGACTTGAATCGATTGGATTTACTTGGACCTTTTAAAGAGAGAGGGAGAGAGAAATACGCACACACACAAAACAATTACACATTCTAGACGAAATACATACACACACATTATGTATATATAATTTTATGTATAATAATTAGACAAACTATCTTTGACTGACTAACAAAGTGCAAACGAATATTTTTTTTTTTAAAGTTTTGCATCTCCATTCCTAACTTTTTTGGGGTGCACCACGTTGTGTACTCAACCCTAGCACAACATGAACGACATTATATTCTTATTAGTATTCCATCTTCACCCCCCATTGAATATAACCCGTCCCAATAAATATTGTTGGTGTTTCCTAATATCCTACAAAAACATTTGGATGGTAGAATAATAATAATAATACTCCCAAAACTTTTTTATTATTCATCCTTTTTCTCTTCCGAAGGTTTTGTCCTATTATTTTCAATATCATCATCGTCATTATCATCATCATCATTGCCATGACTATCATTCTTTCCATCCTTATCATTATTCGTACCATCCCCTTCTTCCTCTTTCTTTTTCTTAAAACAACATGGACAACATTTTCCTAAACAGCCACGTCGTTTCTTTTCTTCCTCTTCTTCTTCCAATTCCTTTTCTTCAATTTCAATCATTGTCGGTCCCTTACCCTTCAATTTTGCCATGGTGTATGCTTTTTCATATTCCCATGGAACATAGGCATTGGGAGGAGCTTCTAACCATTTGGCTGAATCGGCTTGCCGTACGTACAGAGCACGTACCCACCGTTCTCCATCAATGGAAAATCGGTACCCTTCAATGACAGCATTGTCGCGTGGGAAGTTATTCATGGGATTTTCACAATCCTCCTGTACACCGCAGGGATCATTCCGCCAACTCAACCCACTAGCCTTTTTCTTTTTACCCTTGGCCTTGGGGTTTTTCTTTAATTTAAATACACCAATATTTTCTTCTTCATCCTCCTCTTCTTCGTCTT
Source organism: Asterionellopsis glacialis (assembly GCA_014885115.2). Lineage (NCBI taxonomy): Eukaryota > Bacillariophyta > Plagiogrammaphyceae > Rhaphoneidales > Asterionellopsidaceae > Asterionellopsis > Asterionellopsis glacialis. The sequence continues at coordinate 7,968 of WKLE02001609.1, read as the reverse complement.
CTACCTTTTTCTTACGATTGCAACAAAGGACCATATTATTATTATGATTATTGAATTATTCTTACTATTCTTGCAATAAAGAGTTCCTCTGAGCAAGGGACACAGATCACAGCACCGATGCTTGCTGGCTAATTTCCTTGTTGGGACTACTTGCGTTGCTGCTGTGAGGAGAGAGGCGGGGGCGGGGGGGGGGACAACAGCGGACCTGCCTCTCCAAGAGAAGCTTCCTAATCGTGATTTTTCAATGTCCTGTCGAATTTACTTATTGTATTATATATTTACAAGTATGATACTTGGACACTAGTTAATATTAGGACCTACCCATTTTCAATAAGTTTGGTTGTTCAATTCGTTCACTCACCCCTCAGCAAAATACAACTTTACCTCTCCGTCTCAACTCTTTATAGGGGGAGAATGTGAATTTTTGACACTTGTAAATAAGTTCCTACTCTTATATATACAAAGAATTCAATAAATAAAGTAAATAGGTAAAAAAACATAATGGTAAGTGAAGAGGACATATCATGAATGAATCTACCTGTATAAAGCATTTATTTACTAGTGCTGGTAACAGGTACTACATTCAAACATATACAGCTGAGAATGCAACAACGGAAAAACAAGATTCCTTTGATTGGAGTATTGTTTATTACAGACTTGTACAATTCTTCATTATTTTTTATATACTACCTTGCTTAATTATAAACATACTTATGATGGCACGAACTGCTTTTGGAAACATTTCAATCTATTCAAAAATTACAGTTCATGCATGCAGTTTTGGAGACATCTGTTTGTTTTTAACTTTTAAGTACTCCATAGTATAAATTGTACGGATGTTGACATTTGAATATAATATTATTTGTGATCGATCCACCTTTATCTGGTAGCACTCTACAGTAAACTGTACCAGGTACGGTTGATGATCGAGCGAAATCTTGCCTCAAGATTTTTATGAATAATATTTTGTTTCTACCGGTACTCAGGTCCTACTTACCAGGCTCTGACATTCTTCTTTCAAAAGTGTGTGTGGTCCCATCTTCTCCTCATCCTCATCCGTCCAACCGATTTTTTGGTCAGTCCAGTAGAGAATAATGGATCCTCAAGAAGCCAGTCAATCCAGTCCCTCATCGTCGGCAATTCATCTTCGTATACTTCAATTGAATGATGTGTACTTACTTGCCAACTTTCCTCGTCTCAAAACATTATTCGATCATTATTCCTCCTTACCATCTCCTTATTTAACGAATAATCATGGCACAACCACATGTGCCACCCAAAATCTTCCTCCAACGAAAACCATTATTTGTTGTGCTGGTGACTTTGTAGCACCCTCACTCCTTTCCAGTTTAGATCGTGGACGAGGTATGGTGGATTTACTATCTGCCACTGGTGTCAGTCATGTTTGTATTGGAAACCACGAAGCTGATATCCCAGCAGATGCATTAGCAGATCATATAAACGACACGGCAGGTACTATCGAATGGGTGAATAGTAACATGAGACTCCTTGATGAAACATTACAAGTGACAACACCTGAATATAGTCAAATTGATTTGACTTGTAGTTGCGATGATAAAAATCATACTCGAACTGTAGCACTTTTAGGATTACTTACCAATGATACCTCTTTGTTTCGTGATGGTGCATTTGGTGGTGCTACCTCAGATATTGAATCACCCATCCAATGTACCGAACGACTTATCAAGGAAGAATTTGAAGAGAAAAATGTTGATTTAATTGTCCCCATGACACATCAAGATATGGAAGATGATGTCAAATATGCACAACATTTTGTGGATACAAATCATGGTCCTAAAATACCTATTATTGTAGGCGGTCATGATCATGGTATCTTTGATGAAACTATTGTTGGATCCATAACCACAACCAATAGTACACCATCATCTACACGAATTATTAAAACTGGCATGGATGCCTACAAGGTGGGTGTATTGGACTTTGTATGGACGGACAAGGATCAAACGACACCCATGACACATGTTGAATTAGTGGAAACATTTGACTTTGAACCTAATTTAGAAATAACTAAACTTGTTAAAATGCATGAACAAGTTTTAGCTGAATTAGAAACGGCTAAATTATTTCGTATCGATTCATACTCGGAACAAAACAAATTTACAACCCGTAATAATCGATATGAAGAAACAGAAGCCTGTACTGTCATGGCATCCATCATAAAACAAGGGATGAATGCTGATTGTTGTATCATTAATGCTGGAGGGATTCGTGGCAACAAAGATTATACTGGTAATGAATGGTTTAGCTTTTGTGATTTGAAATCTGAGTTTCCATTTGTGGATCCATTCTGTACAGTACATATGCCTGGTAGTGTGCTGGAAGATGCGATTGCCTATTCAAGACAAAATTCATTAAAGAATGAAGAAGATTCTGGATTTTTGCATGTTGATCAATCGATTGCGTATTCTTCGGATGATTCACAAATTCTTTTAATGAATGAAGATGTGTTTGATTCTGATAAAACGTATAATGTTGCCTTGAGTGTGGCATTGTTGAATGGCTTAGATAACAATGTCCCACTCATCAAATGGAAAGAGGAAAATAATATTCGAATTGATGAAGATGCTGGTAAGCCCATCAAGGTTGTATTTGTAGAGTTCTTTGCCATTACATTTTGGTTGGGCCTAGGATCATTTGTGGAATTGGATGAAGATGGCGATGGTATTATATCTCGTGATGAGGTTCAAAAGGGCTTTGAGGATAAGTATGGTGTTGGAAGTTTGTCAAATATGCTAGTGAATGATATGATGGCAGTGGCGGATATAGATCGGAGTGGAGAAATTGATTTACATGAATTATTGGCTGTTCAATTACAAGCTGATATGATGGTTGATCATGCTAGCTTTCGCACTACCAGCGGCAGCTTTAGGACTAGCAACTTGAGCAATAGTAGCAATGGTAGCTGCAGGCGACCTACCTTAGTATTACGTGGATTGGCGGAAAAAAATCTTGGTAAAGGCGCTCGTGCATCTACTTTAGATAGGGCAGTTCAAGGTGTGAAGGATCTATCAGGTCATGGTGACCAGGAGGATTGGCATTTGAAATTCAAACGTAGCTCGTTGACTTCCAAAGAGATCTTGGAATAACAACTTTGAGCAGTGAAGATTGTCCATAGTAGCAAGAATTCATTCCTTCATCCCGAAAAAGGGATGTCATAAACGTATTGAAATTTCATGTTTTAAAACGGGGGCGTAGATTTTATTGATAGATTTCCTAAAAGCACTGAAATAAAGTTGTTAGATACGATTAGTGTATAATAATTCATTCTCTTATTTCAAATACATGGATGCACTTCCAATCTTCTGTTTCGACCACTGCAGTCTCTTCCATTCAAAAATGCCATCTTCAGTGCCCTTTCTACAAAAGATTGAGATGAAGTCTCCTGCAATCACGGGTACGGGTAGAGTCAATTGTGATGCCTACAGTGAGTAGCTAGTCAAGACCACAAGTGTAAGCTTAGTAATCGATCCAGTACATCACCGGCGATACGAAGAAGATGGATGTTTGTGCGATGGTCTAGTATCATGATTCGGACGATGATCGTGATGATTACTACGACGGTGGCGATTTTCACCACCACCTCCATTACTGCGGTCATTACTGCGATAACCACGATGCTGATAGTCTTGATTCTTCCGTTGTTGTTGTTGTTGTTGTTGTTGTTGTCTTCCGTCTCTTTGTTTGTTGTAGTTATTCCCATAACCACCACCACCGTTTTGGGGTTGTTGCACATTCTTCCTACTCTTTTCATCAATAACTACATAATCATCGTCAGCATTGCGACCATCAGCTCCCCCTGTATTCTTCTTGTTCATTTCTTCCAATCTTCCACCAGCACCCCTGGATACATGATCAATATGTCTACGACAGCTAAATTTTGTTCCCAACCAGCTATTCTTTTCTAAATCATCATCGTCGTCGTCATTTTCTAAAATTTGACCGTGATAGGAAGGTTCTACATCATCTCTTCCATCCGTTCTCCTTTTAGAAGTAAAGGATTCTTCGGTTTCAATGCGCCGCGCCATACGTGATGCTAGCGAATTATCTGGTTGTGAACTTTTCCCGTTGTCCACCTCATCATGATGATCACCACCTCCACCATTTCTTTGTAACTTTTTGGTTTGTGCTACTTGTGATTGCACTTTACTTTGAAAATTCATTAATTTTGCCATGGTCTCTTCTTCTCTTGTTCGTTTCGTGTGCTTTGATGAGGATGTTTTGGATTTATACTTGGCACGCATAGCTTCAACTGCACTCATTTTCTTTTTCTTCTTATCCTGTTTGGTTGCCCTATTGCTAGTATTGGAAGGTTCTTCATCGACAACACGAGATGCTACTGTTTTTTCTTTGATATCATCTTGTACACACGCTGGTGCCAGTGTTGAAGTTGTAGTAACTTGTTTCTGCTGTTGTTCATTATTCGTTTCAATTTTACTTGAGGTTGTTTCTATTGTCAATTCTTCTTTTTCTACCTTCTTGGACCGTTTTGTTGGTGGAGATTCCGTGGACGACTGAGGATTGTCAACATGGTCCTTACCTTCCTTATCTTTATTATTGGATGACAATGGTACTGTTTCATCACCCTCCAAAGCTTGTTTTACTTTTTCATCAACCTTATTACTCAAGATAAGACTACTTGTTTTTCCAGTAGCAGTATTAGTAGTATCTTTTGCAATGACATCGTGACTACTTTGTATACCGCCAAGACCATCTTGTGGATCATCACCCATAAATTCATCTCCAAAACTAAGTACGTTGGCATCCCGTTTACCTTTCCGTTTTTTCTTTTTCTTGGCTTTAGTAATTCCAGTTTTCTTGGACTCGTTTTCTTGAGTAGATTGTTGTTGTTGTTTCCATGGTATACCTCGTGTAGCTTGAAACAGTAAAGGTTCCGTATCTGGAAAGGAATCTGAATGAATTTGTATAGATTGGATATACGGTGCATTCTCCATATCAAGGGGCGCATTCGTGTCTGCATTAATTTCCACATTACCAATCCGCAAGGCATTAAAGACGGTAGGTCCGCGTATCGTACCAAATAAGACATGTTTGGCATTTAAATACGGGGCTTCATCCAGGGTAATGAAAAATTGGGGTTGAATCATTTCAATATCACCTTGTGTATAATATTCATCTTTTTGGTGGTTTAAATTGAATGCCATGGCTATTTGTCCACGATGATTAAATTTTAACCGTGAATGCAATTCCAAAGATTGGCGTTCAATCACTTGATCGGCTTGTATATCGGAACGATATTGTTTCATCCTTTTATTGTTGTCGTCATTGTTTTCAGTGTTGTTGTTTTCTCGTAATCCCGTTTGAATTAAAAATCCAGGAACGATGCGATGAAATTTCAAGGAATTAAAATAGCCATCGTGGCATAATTGTAAAAAATATTTACATGTCGATGGACATTCCTTACACCACAATAAGATTTCTAATGGACCATACGATGTTTGAAATGTCACTTTGCCAGTCGTTGATGGTTCTGTTGCATAGACTTGACTCATATTCCAAAATTGAAAAGTTTATTCTGGTTTTGAAAGTAGATGATTCAGCCAAGAGTTGGGACTGGACAAACACAATAGAAAGCCACAGCAATTGACAACTCTTTCCGACTGTGTTGAAAACCTGTGTTGTTATGATGTTGTCAAGTTTTTTTGTAGACTGTAATCTGACGGTCCCCCAGATGATGATTTTTTTTTACGAAACAACACTCAAAAAATTTAAAAAAGGGGGGGGGGAGGCAGATTGCACAAAGGGCAAGCGGTCAGACATATCCGATCTACAGTAACCTTAACTCCAATCTAATCTTAGTCATTTCAAAGTCTAAAGCAACGACTCTAGCTCTAGTCCTAGAGTGCAACAATGTTTAGAGAACAAATAAAAATCATTATGATATGAACGGGGTGGATTGTTCTATCGTCCCTTTAGAGAGGATGTCGAGGTTCAAAACGGATTATCTTCTCATTTGAGAACACAGGTAACTACACTCCAAAAATACCAAGAGGTGTTTATATCGAACACAAACTGCTTTGGTCTAGTTAGTACATTTTTCATGATCGTAATGATTCATTCTGTCTTTTATTAAGGAGTAGAATTCAGCTATTTTCTGTTTCTTCCTTTCAATGCAGCAATGGATAAAGCTTTATTAAAGCACTCATGGCATGGCCTGTTACATCTAATCGTTGTTCTCTCACATACGTTCCACCAAATCCAAGACCACCGTATCCAAAACTATCATCATTATCAGTACTACCAGTAGATCCTCGTGGTACTTGATTTTGTGACCATTCTATAAAGTCAATTGCATTCTTTGCGTTTCGAACGAACAAATTATAATCATCATTGTTCTTGTAGTCATCATCTTCCGACACTACTAACAATTGAATCCCATCTGCAAGTGCATCTAAACCACAACCTATTTCAACAGTATCTAAATTAGGATAAAACATTCTTCCTCTAGATAATTCGTATTTCCATGCTTTCGAATTAAGAATACCATGACATAATTCAATACAATACTTTTTCACATTTTGACGTAGCTCTTGGTAGTGGTGTTGGTGTTCGGTTGACATCCTTCTTGTGTCAATAAGTGAATTGTAATACTTGGCGAACGCTTGAATTTGCCATATATTGTAATTCACATCCACATCATCGCCACCCTGATAATAGTATTTGGAATAAAAATCAAATGCATGTTCCATTGTCGATAAGATCGATTGTTGGAGTTGTTCCCTCGTGTCGGTATCTCCTACAGCCAGTTGTTGTGCGGACGTGCTACTAGTAAGTATTAGATCTTGGTGTTCAAGAAGGTCATACATTCCCATTAAAGCTACCATAGCTTCACCAGGATAAAAATCAATTCCACGGTATACATTCTTGTCGTCAATGCCGTCATTACTACTTGTAGTAGTGGCTGTTTCAGAACTTTGTTGTTGCTGATGCTGTTGTTTTTGTCGCTCGTCGAAATTAATATAAAATGCACCATCTGAAGATCGTTGCATAGATAATATTCCTAATGTCAAATCTTTCAATGGTATTTTCGTAGTAGGCTGTTCAATCAAGGATAGCTGTATAGCGTGAATGGTACCTAATATATACAATGCCGAATGAGCAATATTTGGCGATTCCAATAATACTTGAGAATTCAAATACACACCACTAGTACTTGCACCATGGTTACCATCTTCTTTTTTTTTAAGCAAGGAAGTAAATGATGTACTGTATACTTCCAAGGATTGAATAATGGCATCCTTCAATAATTTTTCTTGATGATAATGTTCTATTGGAGTATTGTGTTCTTTCCAAAAATTCAATATTTTCGTTGTATCCCATATGGCGGCTAAATCACGTATTGGCATATGTTGATGGTATCGCTCCTTTGTCGTTGGTAAGGACATGTAATAATATCTTTTAGAGACTGGATCTATCATTGTATTCCAAAATTGAGTCATATGCCATAATATCGTTTGAATCTGTATTTTACTTTGACTGGGAAGGTTATCGGTTCCATCGTTGTTCTTGTTGTTCATTGGATTCGGTGGAATTGTAAACCCAAAATTATCATTTTCATTATGACTGTAACGTCGTATGAGTGTTACTCCATTATTGGAGCTAGTACGAGTACAACAATAGATGTCTTGCTGAATTGGGGAGACCGTAGTAAAAGCAGCAGCATACACAAAAGAACTTCTACTGATATGAAATGACGAGCAAACAAGGATAACACATAGGAATGACATATCCGATATCTTATTGCAATTTATATATTGTGTTATCATCATGTGCTTATATCGCCATGCCCATCAAAAGATAGTCTGTGTCAACCAAAACGTATAGTGTAGGTGTAATAATCTCTAGTTCGTCTTGTCGATCAAGGTAGTTGGATTTTCTTTGCTTTCGGGGTGTGGTGATACATCATGT
>WKLE02001605.1:0-15749 GCA_014885115.2 Asterionellopsis glacialis | reverse complement strand
GCTATTTTAGAATTTAAGCAAAATAATCGACAATTCACCAATTCGTCTTTGCAACCAAAAGGAGTACGGGATCCTACAGCGGATCTACTTAGAGTTCGGTTTCCAACGGAGTTCAGATTTAACATGTGAATTGAACTCCCGGAGCCAGCCAATTGGAACGCTCCATGTCAGGCGCGTCACCATTTTCTGCTGCGGAGTGGATTTCGATACGCTTTGCTTGTGACATCAGCGTTCGCATCATGACGTCAGCGTTCACAAGAATACTGTGCATCACCGCGCGTTTGTGTCTGTCCGTTTGATGACGTCATCACATCATCTCATCTGTCCGTATGATGACGTCATCACGTCATCACGTCTGTCCTAATCCGTGACATCATTGCATCACGGTCCGTCCGTACTATGGTTGATTGACATATCGCGCGAGTCTCGCAACTTGCCTACTGCACAACCGGATTCGAAAGCCAACTGGCACGTGGAAAGCGTTCTGTAACGGCTGATTATTGAATAAATAATCTGTCTGTCACCTGTTTTCTCAAAATTCCCGGATCCTCCAATTTTTTGTCTTCCCATTAGTATGTCCATCTGTCCATAGAATTTAATTCTTCCAAGAGCTTTTGTGAATGAGTCACCACAATTATGTTTTGTTGCAATAGGTGCCATGACAAGCAGATCATGTTCCGTCCAATCTAGGATTAAAAAATGTTTGAAATCCATATGTCTCATCCTCTTTGTAGGTCTTGCTGCATTAGCCATATGAAAGGCTCCACAATTATCCTCATATAGTACTGTAGCCTTATCTTGTGGATAGCCAAGTTCATTGAGAATGGACCAGATATAAAGGATTTGTTTACCCACTTCAAAAGCCACAGTGAATTCCGTTTCTGTTGAAGATAAGGCCACCGTTACCTGAAATTTGGTTTTGTAACATATTACACCACCACCCAACATTATGGCAATAATGGTAACCAATTTTCTGTGTTTACAATCAGAATCCCAATCCGATCAACATATCCATGTATAATCCAAGGTTGCTTAGTTTGTGGGATATTATACATAATTTTGGTGTCAGAGATACATGGTTCAGGCTTAATAAATGGTAGCTCCGGTACCGGTTTCTTACGCCAAAAATGGATACCTTGTGTCTTTGTTAGGGCAAGGTATTTCATGAGGTGTCGTAGTGCTTGATAATGTATCTTTGATGGATTATTGGAGTATTGTGCCAGTTTGATAACAGCAGGTGATATATCTGGTCTTGCCACTGTCATAGCATATATGGCTTCACCAATTACTTGACCATGATTGAAGAATTCCTCCCTTAGTTGTACTTGTTTGACAGGGGACAGTTCTTCTGCTATTTCTAGTTGAGCTAGATAGGTAGAATCACCTTGCATTGGGATAGGGTTGTGTTGTTCAATAGTTTCTTGCCATCCATGGTGGTCGAGGACTCTGTCAAGAAATGTTTCACAAGATATTTTTATAAAGTCGCGAGCTTGTTGTACATTCATACTATTAAATTTGTAAACAATGCCAAGGTCATGTAAGGGTACTGCACTATGCTGACAACAATTATTGAAAAGTGATAGAAAATATTGAAAATGGAGTAGAGTTTGTTAGAGTGAATAAATTATGAGCTATTTTAACTAGTTGCTAAAAATACCCGACAATTCACCAATTTGTCTTCTTGACCCAATTGCAGTATGGGATCCTACGGCAGATCTACCTAGAGTTCGGATTCCAACAGAGTTCGGTTTTAACATGTGAACCAAACTCCCTGAGGCAGCACGTCACTGTGTTTCGGCATGACGCATCATGCTTCTGCTGCGGAGTGGAATTGGATGCGCTTCGCTTATGATGTCAGCGTTTGCATGAACGCAGCGCATCACTGCACATTTGTGTCTGTCCGTGTTTTGACATCATCATGTCATCTCTTTTGTCTGTGTGATGATGTCATCATGCCATCACATCTGTCCTAGTCCGTGACATCATTGCATCACGGTCTGTCTGTACTACGGCTGATTGATATATTGTGCGAGACTCACGACTCGCCTAATGCACTTGCCCCCATGTCCAGCGATCTAGTATTTAGGACGTTTTATGCAGCAGCGGCAGCGTGGTAAGGCTTAATGCAACGATTATTGAGTCTGTCAAGTACTGGTCCACCTTGAATTGTTATGGTACCATTGAAGTGTACTTGACGAATGACGAATGGTTCATCGCGTGGTTATTCGAATTTACCCAGGTTGGAATTATTGTTTTCTAGTAGGGCTTTATCTCCTACTTTCCAATCGTGTTCGATTTTCTTTGCATTTTTGCACTGATTATTGCTAGCTATTCTAGCTTGTTTCCTAACATGTATGTGTTCCCAGTTTGCTTTGTGTTGAACGTTAAATACCAAATCTCTACCAAAAACTAGCTGACCAGGCGTAGCATGGAGAGCAGTATGATAAGTGGACCATACAGCATACGCTACCGCAGCGAGTACACTGGCCCATGGGTTTTCTTTGGTACTATGTTGTACCTCGTGGGTTCATATCATGTTACCCACTACTTGATGTATCCTCTCCACAATGGCATTTGCCTGTGGGTTACAGGTAGTGATTGGTTTGCGTTTGATGTGGTATTCATTATATAACATATCTCAGTCAAAAGTGACTTGTGTAGGTTTTGGATATCGTGCAAACCACTGCTGTTCTACTATGTTCACAATTTTGATACTGCTCCTTTTGGACCAAGGGGCAATCTTGAACCATCCTGTAGCTGGGTCAATCAAAGTAACGCAGCATAGGGTAAGATCCTTATGGTCTTTTCTTTTGATAGTATAGGGTTTATGAGATCTACACATAGGCAATCCCATGGTGTAGCTTCTGCATTTTTTCAGGTAGGTGTCCGTACTTCCTACTTTGACTCTTGTTCAGTTGACAGATGTGGCATGTTTTGAAGTAGGTCGTTATGTGTTCTCATAGTTTAGGCCCCTATAAGTGCTGTCGTATTGTCTCTTCAGTACAGGTCTTACCAGGATGACATAAGTACATGTGGTACCATTTGACTGTGGGTTTCTGTAGGGTTGACGGAATGGATATTTTATTTTTGTAGCATATAAGGCTGTAAGATTTCCTGCCCCCATGAAATAGGCATTTGGCAAAACCTTTCTTCTTAAGTACGTCTCGTTTGAGTTGATTGTCCTTTAATTGATGTTTAAGAATATTGCTGTAACTGAGGGGGAATCCCTCATCACTATCGCTATGCTGAGGCATATTGAGGCAGTACATTTCTGTCATATCCTCGTCGGTTATATAGCATTCCGGAACAGCTTCTAGGTTGATCTAGTAGATCAAAACAAGAGAGCGCGTCAGCTACTATGTTATGTTTGCCTTTTATATAGTGTAATTTGGGTGCAAATTCTTCTATGAACCATCGCCAGTGTGCGTGACATTCGGTTTGACATTTGTTGTAGGTGAGATTCTTGTGATCTGTATGTATGATTACCTTGTGACCAAGTAGTAGGTACCGGTATGCTCTAAGTACTTCTACGATCGATAATAGTTCTTGATCATGAGTATTGTATTTAGTTTGAGTATTGGTAAGCTTCCTACTGTAGAATATAATGGGAGTAGTATGTGCCTCTAGTTGGTATTTACTGGCATCATTATATATGTGGAAAGGCTTGTTGAAGTCCAGGTAGGACAGTAGTACTTCTTTGGCTATAATCTTCTTTATATTATCAAAGGCTATTTTGTGTTCCTTCCCCCATTTGAACTTAACCCCTTTGCCTTGTAGCTTAGTTAGAGGAGCCAGTATGTGGGATCTGTGTATCCACATTTGTTTGTAGAAATTGACCATTCCTACAAAAGAGCGTATCTTTTTTGTAGTTGTAGGTGGTGCTATGTTCAGTATGGCAGAGAACTTATGGTTTAATGGCCTTATGCCCTTGTAACATAAGTGAAATCCAAGATAATCTGTTTCGGTTTGTCTGAAGAAGGATTTCTCTGCATTGTTTTAAGTCCTGCTCCCTGTAGTCGTTGTAGTACTAAATCCATCTTGTGTATGTGATCTTCGAAATTGTACGTCGTGAGGAGCAATAGATCATCAATGTACATATGTATGAATTCTAGTCCACACATAAGTTCGCTCATCTTCTCTTGGAAAATATCCACTGAACTTGCTACTCCCATGGGTAGGCCTAAGTATTCATACTTTCCCCATGGTAGTATGATAGTGCATAGCTTACTAGCATCTGCATCTAATCATATATGATGATGACTCATACTCTTTTCCAAGATGAGGATTATTTATCTGGTAGAGAGCCCGCAGGACTAAAACTACGTCCGTAAATTCCTCGTAATTTCATCCGTACACTGGATACTTCTACCGTATTCAACGACAAACAGCTAACGATGTCCCTAGCCGAGGCCGATGATGATGACAGCGATTCTGCCGGTACCCCTAAGTCAACTAACAAATCGACCATCCAAGATTACTTTGCTTCTGGAGACCATCAAGATTCGGGAGAGTTCACGAATGTTTTGTACAAGAAAAAGAAAAACAACAGCGTATACTCGGATTTAGGCAAAGAACGCACGACGCGATACAAATATCGCCTACAAGTTCACATGTCGGTCCCTCAAGATGCTAATGGTGTCGTTCAAGTTGTGAAACTCCAAAAACAATTCGTTGAGGAAATTTACAAAGTCGATAACTCTATTTTATTGTTCAAATGGCAGGACTCAGACAACACAAACCCGCTCACTAAACCTTCCCAATTACCAACGGATAAAGAAACTATCGAAAAATGGATATCTGGAACCAACACCTTTCACGGACAGAATCAATCAAATATTCTTAAATTCTTTCTCCTCATCGAAACTTCCATGCCATTCTCAACGTTTAGGAAATCAATGCGACCCTGGCTAGATAACCACAACCATCGCATGTGGATTACGAAGTTATCAACTACCAATAACAGAACTTTGGCATGGTTGAAATTCGCCCATCCCGATTGGAGTCAGTACGACGAATTGAAAAAGAACTTGGCGACAGTTATCCTTCAAAACAGCAATCATCAAGACTGCGAAATTGATCTTCGTCCTCGTAAAACTCGTGTCGGTCGCGGCCCAAATGCTGTCTTCGTATACGCAATTACTATCTCCTGCTGTGTTAAAAATATCGAAAAATATATGGAGGCGCTCATTTTAGGATATTCCAGCGGTCAGTTACCAACTCCTTTAAAACATACGGAGATAATCCCATTCCAAGGAATTACACGTTTGGTCTCTAACGAGGCCGTCATTGCGCATGCCACCGAACATAACCAAGTCGTCCCACGCCTCCGTAAACGCTCCATCTTCGGCTTCTATGATATCTTCACTAAACAGAAGACAGCACCATCATTCATAGGCGATGAAACTGAAATTTCTCTCCACAAAGCTCTTACGCATATTAAATCTAAAGACACCGGAGGTCCCCTATTTCAATCGATTGAAAGCCGCGGAAAAAGCGGATTCCTCATCATCTATTTCGACTCCTACGAAGCTGAAATTATGGATGCTCTTGACGATTTACGTCCGCATATCAAAGATACGTTCTTACCAGAATTCACCACCATGTTCCTACGGAAAATTAATACACATCCATCGCCATTCTTACAATATTCAGACGATCAATCGGAAGTATCCCAACTCAGTACGGCCGAGACATACTATACAAAAATTCAGCCTGGCAGTACCATTTTCATCCCACCACCTAAAGAACAAGCACAAGAGAATGCTGCTAATAGTACAACATCCCAACCACCTGCAACAAAACATTCCTTTATCCAACTCAATTACGGCGACGAAGTATCGTCCTTGGGTTCCAAATCAGCTAACCAACTCACTTGGGCGTCGGTAGCAAATAACAATAAGGACATATCCCAGCAACACAACAAATCCAACCTTACCTCTGATGATATGACCATAGCAACGATGAAATCAGAACTTCAGGCATTACTCGAAGATTCGAAACGCAATATTGAAAGACAACTAACAACTATGCGTGAACAGAACAAACAAGCCCAAGCAGCAATTACATTATTACAGAAACAACATGAAGACGCTCAACAAGCCCAAGCTCAAGAATTAGCAACATATAAAAATCAATTTCGTAGCGACTTACTCACAGAAATCTCTAACTGCATTCAGGTGTCCGTGCACCTCGAAAATGAAACCCCTATACAATCACCAGTTCGCAAACTACCAAAGAACGATGATGGCGATTTCTCTACTTCGGACTCTATATCCGAATCTTTTTCTGAAACACCTGACTCCACCACCAATTCATATCACACACCAGCCAAGATAGGGAAAACCCGATCCAGAACGGGACAGAGTAAATGATGAGTATCAAACAATATTTTCAGGAGTTTCGTACTCGGGTTTCCACTGACCACGAAACGATAATTCCTTCACAAATACCACACACTCTTCACAACAGCAACCACACAACAAACACATCCACTCATACTCAAACTAGGATACATCACTTCGTAAACAACCACCTCACCCCACACTCCCACCAACATTATCAACACATTGGCGACATCCTTGATGAGAAGAAACAAGACCACATTCTACGTATATACATACAAAACATTAACAGCATCCAAATGAAAAAAAACGGGGGTGAACTCAATACTATTGCGACTGAGATGCGCAGAATTAGCGCAGATGTCATCGCCCTCATTGAAACAAATGTCGACAATACCAACTTTACCGTTAACGATATCATACACAAGACTCTCAGGAAATACAATTCTCACTTCAAAGTTGGGTTATCAGGTACCGACATACCAACCACGACCTATTATAAACCTGGCGGCCTACTCAGTTGGACTCAAGGTAATTGCACAGGAAGAGTAAAACAATGCACCAATGACAATCTTGGCAGATGGACTCACTGGCATTTGAATGGAGCAGCAACCGACATCCATTTAATCTTTGTCTATCAAGTATGTGTAGATACTGCCAACACAGCCAAATTGAACACAATGACGGCGTTCTCACAACAAGTCTCACTTTTAAAACTCCAACAGAGAGATAAGTGCGATCAACCACGACACCACTTTATTCAAGATCTTAAGGAACTCCTTTCAAAAATTACCTCGCATCAGCCTTCCAAACTGATGATCGTGGGAGATTTCAACAAAGAATTCAGAGTCGACCTCCAAGGAATCACAACAATTGCAAATACTTTCTGCCTACACGACTTATTCCACGAGAAAACAGGGGAGAGTCAGTTCAATACCTACTCTAGAGGACAACGCCAAATTGACTATGCCTTGTGCACCCAAGGAATACTCGACTCCACATTAGCTGCCGGATATGAACCATTTCACCATCGATTTGCGTCAGATCATCGAGGTATGTATATTGATATAGATACTCACGCATTGTTTGGTAACTCAACATCCCCCCTAGCTCCAGCACAAGCAAGAGGCATCCATAGTTCCAATCGGATATCGAATCGCGTATATATCAAGGCTATGTATGCTCATCTAAATTCGAATAATATTGACAAACCACAGTCACAATTAGAAGAAGCATCTGAGCCCAATCCCTATCTAGCAGAAAAAATTGATGGCCTCATAACTCAAGCAGCCCGGTGCGCAGAAAAGAAAGCACAAAAACCAACTCGACCGCCACAAACCCACGCATTGCGAGAGGAACGTTTAAAATACAACGCCGTCCGCAAACTTCTATACCTGTTTCGAAATCATCCCAACAATCACAACAACATCAACTTACTGATCTCCGAGAGCCCTTATCTCCCACAAATTCAAACCAAACAACACTGTGTTACCTTGCTCCAAAGTATCCGTCGAAATATCAAACAGCTATCACAGTCAGAGGCCACTAGATTTGCAAAGCCACTAGAACAAGAAATCCTTGACGCTGAAATTGACAACGACATCAAATGAATAGCAGCGTTAAAAAATCTGCGGAAGGTTCAAGAAAAGAAAGATATGTTCACAAAACTTCGGAAATATCGAAATTTAGACACAAACCATATCTTGACTTCTATCAAGGTCCCATCTCATCCAACCTCGGATCCAAAAACATGCAAGGATTGGAAAGAAATCACCGAACCAGCACAAATAAATGAGTTTATACTGAAACGTAACCAGAAACACTTTGGACAAGCCAAGGGCACACCCTTCACAGTAGAGCCCCTCTCAACTCAGATACCTTTTTCCGGAATCAGTGAATTCTCAGATCTAATTTTAGACGGCCAATACGATGATTCTGAATTACCTGACATCACTTCGATCTTCATACGTTCCCTGCAGCGTTGCATCCTGCCAAGCCAAGACGCCTCTACTATTCATCTAGAGGCATTCAAATCAAAAATAAGGACTTGGAAAGAAACAACCTCCACATCCCCATCTGGTATCCATCTGGGCCACTATCACGCCCTTGTCAAACCACATGATATACCTACTACAAAAACAGAAGAATATGCGGACATCGAGCTCAAACGTGCATTTCTCCTCCAAACCAGATTACAACTTATTAACTATGCCATACAACATGGACATTCCTACAACAGATGGAAACAGATTGTGAACGTAATGTTGTTGAAGAAACCAGGCGACACTCGAATACACCGATTGAGAGTTATTCACATTTACGAAGCAGACTACAACCTTGTTCTAAGCATGTGTTGGCGCAATGCTATCCACAATGCCGAAGATAATAACATTTTGAATGAAGGACAGTTCGGAGGAAGACCGGGCCGTACAGCCCATGATCCTGTTTTTATCGAGGAGCAAGTCCAAGAATATTCACGATTAACCCGATATACATCAATCAAGTTTGTAAATGACACAACAGCATGTTACGATCAATTTCTCCCGTCTCTTGCGTCTATCGCAAGTCAGTCATATGGCACTAATAAATCAGTCTGTTATGTTATGGCCCAGACGTTGCTTGAGGCTCAATACAAACTTAAAACAAGTCTTGGATTATCAGACGCATTTTATAAACACACAGCTTCCTCACCTATATATGGCTCTGGCCAAGGTAGTGGAAATTCCCCCGTCATCTGGGTATTTCTCAGTAGTACACTTTTTGATTGCCACAATTCAGCCGCATGCGGAGCTTGGTTTACTTCCATCGATAATAACTTCAATATGTCACTAAGCATCATCGGGTTCGTCGACGATAGTACCGGATACTGCAACGCGACATCTCCCAACGAAAACATTGAACAAACCTTCCAAAATATGCGACACGATGCGGAATTATGGAACAACTTGCTTTGGCAATCGGGAGGAGATCTGGAACTATCCAAATGTCTCTATCACGTGTCCGACTTCAATTTCACCCCTCGCGGAGAGCCGGTTCTCCATAATCAATTTCAAAATATGAAAATTTCAGTCCCTTCTAACACTGAAGACTGCAATCTCGTTATCCGTCGCAAGTTGCCTTTCACCGACCACAAAACCCTAGGATGCTTCATATCTCCAAGTGGAAACCAGACACAACAACTACTTGCATTGCGTGAAAAAAGCAACAAACACCTAAAAATAGTACTGTCTCGCCCATTATTGCGTCATGAAGCTTGGACATATTATTTCGCAATTTATCTACCGAGCATTGGTTACTGCCTCCCAGTGAGCCATTTTACGGAGAATGAACTAACGAATATTCAGTACAAAATAACTGGAGCACTCCTTGCAAAAGCGGGTTTCAACCGTAATACGAAAAAGGCAATCGTTTTTGGCCCTAAGGCCCTCAGGGGTCTTGATTGGCAAACACTGTACGACATACAAGGAGTTGGGCAAATTACTCTTTATCTTAAACATTGGAGGACATGTTCATTTATATCCCAGCTGTTACATATAAATTTCACGTGGATGATGGCACAGGTTGGCACAAGTTTTTCTCCCTTGGAAAATCCACATGTACGTTTACCACATTTAGAAACTAAATGGACGTCTTCGTTACGAGCATATCTCAGTTCATTTGATGGATCTATAACCATCAACATCAAACAATGCAATACTCTTCAACGCAACCACGATCGGTGCATCATGGACATCATTCTTGGAGCAAACATGTTCAAAATCTATGAAATTCGACACATCAACTATTGTCGATCATATTTACAAGTCATCACAATATCCGACATCACGTGTGCTTCGGGAACGCACTTGCGCCCGGAGATTAGACGAGGAGATACACCTCTCACGTCTAGCATATCACAATGGAAGCACTTTAAACAAGAAAAGCCTTATGAGGTATCCTGGAGATCCTGGCAACGGGCATGTAAACTATTCGCCAATGAGGACGGCACCCTCCATTGACAATTAGGGAACTGGTTGCATCCACACAACAAACTCAGACAACGTTGGTTCAGCTACTATGCGAGCTCTGACAGGATACTCTACATTCGTCTTCGAAACCAGTACCATGCGTATAAAACAACCCTTGAAGACATTTACTACCCAACCGGAACCACCAGCGAATATTTACCATCATCCAGCGTACCTGTTGACGTACTACCAGTAGGGACTAACTGGCGTCTTACACAACCTGTGCACATTAGGGAAAAAATTACAAAGGCACCCCCGACCGATTTTATGCAATTCCTCAGCCATCAACCACCATGGTCCCACACACTTCATTTTGATGTGAAACTTAGAGTCTTTATATATTCTATTATTGCATCAATTGAACATGATACAGTCATCGTGACAAGTGATGGATCCGTATCAGATACAGGTATAGGGACATTTGGGTGGGTTGCCGCTTTATCGTCCGGTCAGCGCCTTGTCTCTTGCGCCGGATGGGCCTACGGGTGTTCTATAGGTTCGTCTATGCGTGCGGAAGCCTATGGCTTTTTATCTTGGGTTCAATTCTTAAATCTTCTTCACAAGTACCATACAATTCAATGGCCAGATATTCTCCAACTGTATCAATACACCGACAGTGAATCATTGCTCATCCGTATCAATAAACTGCAAACGCAAGAAAATCCGTCACCAAACACAACACTCCTTGAAGACTGGGATATTGTTTCCATGATCGTTGACATTCTCTATCAATTGCCAAGCTACAAACTTCATCATGTTAAAAGCCACCAAGACGACAATGACGCGGTTACCAACTTAATGTGGAAGCTGATTGCCTAGCAGGCAATATGCACAGATTGCAGCACCCGCCGGATATTTCCAAAGTGATTCAATTTCCAACCAACCCAGCACAACTTAACATAGCAAACGTCACATGTAACGGGAAATACCCTTTATGCATCTGTACAGCTCGCCATGCTCCTGCACTGGAGGAATATATCAGGGAACGCCAGTCATTGACAGAACATCAATTTCAGACGATCAATCAAACAGCATTATCAACCGTCATTGCCGCGATGTCACCACGGCACCCAATCCTAATCAAATTGGTACATTCTCATTTACCCCTAAATACGGTAACGGCTCGCTACAACAAACGAACAACGGCTATCTGTCCGGGATGCTCGAGGGAGGTCGAAGACTTTGTACACCATTTTCAATTCGACAACTCTGAACTATCTCAATCCAGGAAAAGCCTATTGCAAAAACTCCGATCTACTTGCGATCAAACATCTTCAGACCCTTGCCTGCATGACACTTTGTTATATGGCTTGGATAGGTTCTTCGGGAATCAGCCATCTCCACCGCACACATTAAATAACGACGTATTTGACTCACAGACCGAGGTAGGTTGGATCCATCTCTTACAAGGCCGTTTCGTGTACGAGTGGACCGATCTCCAGCATAAACATTATGCAAAGGATCAACAGACCAAATACAATGGACGCACATGGACAACTACAATGATCAAAGTTATCTTTTCATGGTACATATCATACTGGAAGATACGCAATGCATGCAAACATGGCAAGGACGTGTCGCAACAGGCTCTCATACAGAAAACTAGAACATTGAAAGAAATGAGATCAGTTTACGCTCAGAAGGACCAGGTATTATCCTGAAACAGATCAATTTTTTTCGATACCTTCAAAGAGCAAGTTCAACATAAAACGACCACCCAAATGAAAAATTGGCTAGCAGTTTGGAGACCAACGATCATCCAAAGTGTGAAACACGCAAAGTCCTGGGCAGTTAAAGGCGTTTGAACCATCAATCATTATTTTCAATTTCAGCCGGACTGAATTCCTTTCCATTTTACAACATTAATTTGATGGTCCAGGCTGTCATCACGAGTAGAATTGGTTTCCTTGGTTAACAGTAGCTGCAGCGATTAATAAATAGAACATTATTATTATTATTATTATGATGACTCATATGAGAAACCTCCAAGTTTCATAAATAATTCCTGAATATGAGGAATAGGGAACGGATGTCATATGATGCATTTGTTCAGTTTCCTAAAGTCAGAAATAAACCTGATAGTATCATTTTTCTTAGGTCGTGGGAAGCTAGGAGCTGCCCATTCAGACCTGTTAACTTTACTTAGAACTCCTATACGCACGAGCCGGTCTACCTCTTCCCTATGTAGTTGGTCGTATACATGCGGTACAGGATAGGCTTTTCTGTGATAGGGTTTGGAGCCTTCTTTTATTTCTATACTAACTGGGTCAATATTCCACATACCCAGAGTACCGTCAAATAGAGGTTCGTACTTTTTAAGTAGTGCATTTAATTTTTTTCTGTCCTTAGGTGGCAGATGCCAGCACAACCTCGTAACTTTGTCTAGGTCAGCCTTATCATAGGTAGCGGTCAATATCTTGTCCATATGACTAGTGGCTTCACGTACTTGTTTAAGCTTGGTAAGTTCCTGTAGCATAATGTACGATTCCTTGATCTCATAATCAGTTGATTTAATTGAGACTTCTGTGTCCTCCCAAGTCATTACACACTGTTTATAGTCAAGTATCATACCTAGTTCGATTATCATATTGTATGATTGTTGACCTTCTGTCTTGCCAACATGACATTCCCATTCAATAGCCTTCCGCTCATCAAATTTGGGCAGTTTGAATATTGCGCGGACCTTTTGATTGGTTGAGAAATTTCTGCCCTTAGTCTTCCAGAGTGTTTTAGGTGTGGGTTTACATTTAAGCTTTTTGATAAATTTCTTATTTACTATAGTGGCTGAAGTGCCAGAATCTAAAAGTACTTAACGACTCAATACACATGCTGAGAGCATGGTACGAGAACCTGCAGACAGCACTGATCTCAATGGAAGAACAACCGTTTCCGGCAACTGGGATTGGATAAAGATTCTAAGTTGCAGACCAAATCTCTTTATACGAAAGGGATTTTTAACCCATTATGTGCACCGTGTCACCCATATGGCATGACACGGCTGTCACAAGACCGATTATTTCATTAGCGCTTGGTAGTTTAATAACGGTTTAGAGTTTATTATTATATAAAAGTACTTTAAGTGGTTTGGTTTTCTGCCTTTGTCCTTTATGTACTAGCATCATTGCGACCATTATTGGATGAGTATGCTTAGTCTTAGGCCTTTTTCTCAGATTATGTAAATCTTGGAAAGTAGAACAAGACAGATAATTAGTGCCCTATGCCGGTGCGCATGGCATGTTGGGTTGCAACAATCAACTTAGGGATTACACTTGTTTGGTAATGTAAATTAATTATGACTAGTTTAAAAGGATTCTACTTTTGATAAAAGGATTCTACTTTCGATATTCTGATATTTCTAGAGGAAAGGTTAGTAACCGGTAAAAACTCCATGAGTCAGGCAAACTGTCACGTCAACATTCCTTGAGTGAAGAAGACGTCACAACAACATCACGACTATCTGCCAATAGTGACATCACAACAACATCACAACAATCTGCAAATGGTGATTTCACAACAATGTCACGACAACCTGCCAATGGTGACATCACAACAACGTCATCATCGTCCGTCCATCATCAACAATCTGCCAAATCATCAACGTTCGTCTGTCCACTTCACCATCGTCTGTCCAACTGACCCGTCTGTGCACGGATGCGCATATTTGCACTATCATTAAGGATACAACTCACATAGTGAGGTGTAGTGCATTCTCCCCCATGATCGAGCTATACGTGCAATTACTTGCACTGGGAGTGCTGGTTTATAAATTGTCTTGCATATGGCTTACTAGGTAAGCATTCCACGGAAGAGTTTTCATCTTTAGTAGTTATGATAGAATACAGTACCAAATGCTGTAGCTTGACAAAGGAACAGGTGTACATACCGTATCCTGTAGAAGCTAAATGCATTTGGTACAAATTGTACTCAATTGTAATATAGAATTTCTTCTATTATTAACTATAAGTTGCAATGGATTTACGAGCGTTTATGGGTAGAATTCTTTCTGAACCAAAAGCACTGCTTTGGCACGATTAGCTTGTTTTGTCCTTTGTACCTGTATTGTTTACAATGTACTGGTAAATAAACGAGTCCAATTCGATTTTGCTATTGGTAAGTACAAAAGCCTAAAGCATTTGTTTACTAGTCTTGGTTATTGTTATAGCTGTCCTACTCACGACTTGCATGTTCGGTTACAGTATCAATGTCTGGCCTACTTACCGTTGGTTTTCAGCTTGGTTACATTCAGTATATATTAATATACACATGATAAGTATATTTTGTATTGTAAAGGATCAATGTCACATAGTTTATAGAGAGAATTTGTAATTAGAATTTATGAATTGTTTGTATCATTGAAGGTGTTTTTGTTTGTATTTTCTTTTTAAGTATTATCGTGATGATAATTTACTATCAATGTGAGTGAGAAGATTGTACAGGAATAGTTGTTTATCAGCATGTTCAGTTATTTATTATATGCCATGTTTGTTCCTGTTATTAAGTTTTGTGGAGTTTGCTGTTACATGTGCGTACTTTTATGTAAAAATTTATTTGTATGTGAATAGCCATTGTTTTTTGTATCGGCGTTTTACAATTAGGAACGATGTTTTTCAGAATACATTTAATTAGTACTTAAGTTGTTCAAAGTAAGAGTACGTGATTCGTTTTGTAGTACATTTAATTTTGTACAGTATTGCCTTCCTGTGTTATATCAGGTAATTGTTTTTATGTTAGGTTACTGATTATATTTTGTTAGTAGTTACCGCATGTAATAATTATTGTATTGTTTCTGCCAATTGTTCTATTTGTATAGTTGATCTAATGGCGGGTTTATTATTGTTTACTGAATTATGTACGGTGATGTCATTCTTTGGACATGCATATTTTTTTTGTATTATTTTTGTGTACAGTATCTTTCTGTATTACTGCAATTTCATTCTGATGTCAGAATATTTTTGATCATGAAATTTTTTTATATATTTATAAGTGTACTGTGATGATGTGTTATAATAGCTCATCTGTTAGATTCAGTACTTTTGTACAGTTTGTGTGGTATATTAAGATTACTTTGTTGAACTATTAAGTACGTGTCTGCTCATTTGTTCGGTTAATTAATATTTTTCCAAAAAAATTGTTTTCTTTGTTGATTATTAGTTTTCACTACCCTTTTATTGGGTTTGTTTTATTAGAAAAAATTGTTTGTTGAATGTTCATAGTCAAGGGTACCGGATTGACAGTATCATTTGGGGTTTTGTTTGAATGATCCATAAAGTTAATCTTCATATTATTTTGTACGTATTATAGTACAATTTATAAGTTTGTATCATTGACTCTTTGAATTTGTACTGATTACTCATAGTAATAGTTTATTATCCCTTTTTAAGGTGTACCCAGTTTATATTGT
>WKLE02001603.1:9660-25856 GCA_014885115.2 Asterionellopsis glacialis | reverse complement strand
ACTGGTGGAGCTGGCGGTGAAGAACTATTCTGTTCTGAAGTATCTGCATCAGATTGTTGACGAAGACGACGATCATGGTCAGTCAACATTGGAATACTGCTGACAAGGGTACTTCGAGTTGCACCAGCTGACAATGGTGCTGACAGAGTTGTTGATAACGGCCGATCCCAACTTGGTCGTAACGGAGTATTGGGAGTCGAGTAGGATATCTTGGACGAAGTAGCTGGCGGTTTGTATTCGTATATAATATCATTCGACCCAACACTGCTACCTCTAGGAGAATGGAATACAGAACCACTATCTCGATCACCATCACGTCCATACCGGCCATGATGAGTTCCACATCCACTAGCATGGAGATCTCGATCACTCCCCCAAGACATGGACCGTAATCTCCATCGATCAGGTCGCTCTCCTGCAGGATGGCTAATATCATAATAGTCACTTTCTTCCAAATGTAAGTTGATTTTTTCAATGATATACTTGCCCTCCTTATACTTTTGACTTGATTCGTAGGCTCTAGCATATGTCCAACCAATCATTGCTTTACAGCGTTTACAAAATATATCACATACACTGTGCAACCCAGTAATCAACAATCGGTCTTCAGGTGGACCTACAGTAATGTTGACGCATTGGTTTATAAGATATGCACGACCTGTGTACACACAACCGCAAAAAGTGACCGGTATTATAAAAGATTGAAATAATCAACAGTTGTGAGCTTCAATGTGTATAGATAAAAATACTGGTGGTCGATGCTTATTGATGTTTCATACTAACCATGTAGACCATGAAAGCTTTTCGAAATAATATCATCATGACTTGTCAGATGTGTACGACATTGACCACACGTATATACTTGTGGACCATCTAAATATACCATTGAATCATTTTGTTTACGTGCATTTTTAGCTTTAGCTTTTGCCAAGGCAACAGATGGATCTATTTGCTGTTTCTTTTGTTTGTTAGTGATGCAGCCATTATTCGCCTCTCCGTGAAGAATAGATTTCTTAATAGCAGAGTTATGACTTCCAGGTGATCCAAATAAGTCTGTTTCACGTGACCTCGATCGTTCTCGGGATTGTCGTCTAGCTCCTGTAGCTGTTGCTGCTGCTGAAATTGTTGATGATATCAATCGAGGTGAAGAGCTCATTGGTTGATGTAAACGAGGTGTTGAAATCAATGGACTACGGATAGCACGAGCTGCTGGTGATAATTGAAGTGAAGGTACCAAACGTCCACTGCCGGGAGATCGAGAGGCAAAGAATGATCTAGGTGTTGTAGGAGTAGAGGGTGACCTTGCACCACTCCTAGGAGAAAGATTTAATGGAGCTGCTGAAGCTCCACTGGCTGTACGTGGCGATGCTGGAGATGTCCCAGCAGAAGTTGCTGCTGTATTGCCAGGGCTTAGAGGATGTTCTATTACGAAATCACAAGACAAGTTTTTCAAGAAGGGAAAGCAGAAAAAAATGGGGATTGATCAGTTGAGGATGAGAAGCAAACGGTGCCTTCTTTGATTCCCGTTTCCGTTACTAGTTTTTTTTCAAACCTGGATGCAGAATTTAAAACATACCTGTTCTATGTGCCATACTTATTTAATGGTTCTAAAAATGAAACACGGGCCTCGTAGCAATAGTATCCTATACTTCAAAGTCCGAGTGCGTGCTTACCCACTAACTTAGTAAGTTGAAAGGTTTGTTTGACAGAAAAATGCACGATCTTGCACGCTCGTCGGTGACACCTGATTTCTTTTAATTTTGAATCAATATGTGTGTTTGATTCTTCTCCTTTTGGTTTCAGGCTCTCGAGAGTGAAAGTTCTGAATTTTTCTTTTCTTAATGTTGGACTTCTTACACCAAAGTCTAAATTTGAAAGGACAGTAGCAAATCAAGAAGTAAAGGAGTCGTCACAAACGTTAGAAACGATCGATTGTGGTGAATTTTGCAGAATTCAAAGGCACGTTTGAATAAGGGAGAAAGAAAGACAGAACAATATGAAAACGAACACACTATAGGACACAGACCCCCAGATAGACACGAAAATAAGTCTTTCGGAAATCCTTACAAACGATGATGCATTCAGAATTTTAGAGAAGGTAGGATTCTTCTTGATTGCTTTTGTACGCCCCCCTATCCAGATGCAACCATAAGGCTTCGTGTTGCACTCAAAGGCCAAGTCACGAACTACGTTGCAATTGCCTATTCAAGCAGAAAGTTGGCACCCGTGTTCGTATCATCCACACTGTTTTTCTACAGAACAATCAAAACCACATACATCATCCCATCTGAGCAGATTGCAACGCGCAGATAGTCCTAGACACGCAGTACCACCAGTATGTTTTTAGGAGAGCCGAGTCAAGCAAGTCAAGGAATCTTCCCACCGAAATTCTTATATACATAATTATAGATGAAAACCATATAAAAATTCCGCCCGAAAGGGTCGGCGTCAAAAAAACTAATCTGGAAGACACAATCAAGCAAGAAAAAACAACCAACACACCATGATGTGGTCTCTAGAGAGGAGCTCTCCCTCCACATTCTCTTTTGTCTTAATCCTCAATCTTTTGGGACTGACTGTAGTTGACAGCTGCCAATCTGGCATCTACCTCCTTTTGTAATGAAACTTCGTAGTCATCGTTGAAATAAAAAATCAATTGAATTCCCATTTTCTCTGTCTCGACACCCAAATGTGATGTATTGTTGAGAGCACGACCGAAAATCCTGAAAAATAAAATTCCGTCAAAAGGCATCCAAGAACATTCCATTTTTGCCATTTTTATATGAGCAAAGATCATGCTTTTAGGAATCTTGATTTTGAATAAAAATTATTTTCACAGAATAATCAATCAAATACTGATACGCACACATCATCCCAAAGAAAGAACTTTTCTGACAAGAAACAATCGCACTCTTGTCTAATGGAATGACGAACGAAATTGATTGTTCTGAAAAAAAAAAACAAGAAAACGACAGCCATATTAAAAAGCATTCTTACCAATTGAAAGGATTTCTCAACTTGTCGATGACATGAATTCTGATTGAGATATGTAGCGTTGCCTTGGTCGTGCTCGAAATGTGGCGTATGTGCGTGTTGTTTTTTGAGACAGAGTGTGATGTCTCTCCGCGTCTGAGCAGGGTGTTCTCGATCAAGCCTTGCTTCAACGAGAGCTTTTTTTTCGTTCTTTTGGAAAGTTGTAGGTACGCCAGTAGTCGATAGTAAATTTCTACAGAAAGTTCGAAACTTCACTCAGCACCAATCAAAATAACGAAAGTGTTATCCATGCGAACTCTTCTTTTCTTAAGTACCATCAAGATATTCTAATATTATTTCTTGAAGGGAATCCATAGAAAAGACATTTACTGGATCGATGACGCACTATCTGTCATTCTAATAGATCTTGGCGCCTGCGTTTTCCAAGCTTGAACTTCTCAGGATGTTTCTTGATAACTCTCTAGGGGAGAAGGGAGTCAAATGAGTCAAGTCTGACTCAATCGGGTGAAATGAATCGGTTCATGTTTCTCGAAATAGGAAGATTTCCATTTCAGGAGCGGAGTGAGATGTATCCAGTTGCCACGAAGCATGCTTTCTTTTTTTTAGACACCCGAGCGGGAGACACCAACGCATCTTTTCTCGATAGCCTCTTGTCGTTTTGAACGAGCAAGAAATCTTATCCACCCTCTCATCATTATTTCCATTATCGTCTAGAGACTGTACTATCAAAGAATGAAATTCGCCAATACTCTTTCCATTTGCGCCATGCTTGTGGCTTCCGCATCCGCTCGATCGGCTACCCCCTCAGCTTTCGTCGGAGCATCAAGGGCCTTCAGTAAAACATCTGCTCTTAAAGCTACACCTGGTAAGTTTTTAGGGATTGTTGGTGGAGATTGCCTTGTGATTTCACACTGTTGACAAGAAGAAGTGTAACTTACTCTTTGTATACTTTCTGCGTACGGCAAACTACTCCGTTGTTAGTTAAACTCCCTGTTCTGGCCGATGAAGAGGTCATGTCACCAAAGGCACATGGTACCAGTGAGAAACCTGTTCAAAAGAACTTGCGTTGGTCCTGTGACTACGAAACAGCTGATCGTATATGCAATTTCAATCGCCATTACGCTGAATTTGCTGGATACTGGCAGGGTACTAAATTTTTAGAAGAATTGAGTACCATGGAACAACCTATTAAATTTTACGATTCCGTCACTGGTCAATTACTCTTTACAGCCCCAATGGGACGTACCTTGGAGGAATTTTTAGTCGAAAGCCAAGGACACGGATGGCCATCCTTTCGTGATGAAGAAGTGAACTGGGATTACGTCCGTTGTTTGTCAGATGGGGAATGTATTTCTACAACTGGAACACATTTAGGTCATAACATCCCTGATGGAAAAGGTAAGTTGCAATGCTTGTTTTAAATCTTTCCCTCTCGATCTATGAGATTGCCAACTTTGAATACATCTCATATACCTACTGACCATATTTTCTGTTTGTCTTGTTTTTTTGACAATCTTTTTTTTTAATCATGTTTTTTTTTTAAAAAAAAAGGAAACCGTTACTGTATCAATCTTGTAAGTGTTGCCGGCAATCCAACAGATGAGTAAGAAATTAGAAGCATGGAACCATGCAAAGATGAGTATGTGCAGGTTGTGTTACAATTGTAAATGGACTTTTCGTGAACATAAAAGAGACAAATCAAAGGAGACAAGAGGCATCAATGTGTAGCAATGCAACATGTCTTTACAAAAAAAACTTGGAATTAAAATAAATAGAAAAGAGATACGCCATGTGTTAATAAATCGCATAATACTAAAACGCATGTTGAATGTATGATACATTATTTTTTGATTTGCTCTCTATCGAAAGATCTTTATTTTTTGTTTCTTTTTTTGTATTATGTGTCTCCGTAATGAATTTTGGTGTTTCTATCGGTTTCAAACGTGAAGGTGTAAAACGAGCATAGCTTAGAAGAGCTTCAAACAAATCAGGTTAGAAAATCTGCTGTATTTTGTAGAACTCATGCTATATCTGTCTTAGGATCATCAATCAGACCATGAAACAAAGTCCCTCCTTCAAGAATAAATTATAGATTTATTATCCTTGTCCTTGTTAATAGCAGCAAAGAGATTTTACCGACAAAATATGTATTTCTTGATTTGTTTTATATTCCTTATAATATATCATATTATTAATCTTTTTTCATAAATCACTCCCAGTAGAGCCATCATCATCTTCGTCTCTCTTTTCCCTAGATTTTCGTATAATCTCTCTCAAATCCTTCACATTCAAAAAGGATTACCATATCTCCCTGAATTTTTTTCGTACACCCCATCATTATTTGAATCATAACTAACTCTCCTTCTATTCTTTCTCTTTCCCATCCAAACTAGAAACCTTCCTTCAATTCTTATCATATTTTCTTCGGTCCTTCCTTCATCTCAATCTTTACCTGGATCCCATCTTCCTACCCTCACAATGTACCAACTACCTTTTTCCTTACAATTTGTATATGTGTGTATGACTACTACTTGCTACACTCCATATATATATACATATGTAGTTCAAGTTTAGTAGTATTGTTTGGTTATTCTTTGGAAGATGATATATCGTCCAAGGTTAACAAGTTTAATTCTTCTGTAGCTTTACAGGATTTCGTAGGACTGCCCGAAGGTGGAGGTGGTGGCGGTGGTGGTGGAGGAGAGGACGAGGCTTCGCAATCATCTTCATCAGCTTGTCCCAACATTTTAAATAACGATGCTTGAATTTCACGTTGACGTTCTTGTGTCATGCCCATTTCATCACCATTAAATCCTCCATCCGCAAAATCTTTGGAGGATGCCTCGGCTGCAGCTTGCTCTTGTTGCTGCTGTTGTTGTCTCTTTTTCTTTTGAGCTGCCATTTGTTGTTGTTGATGTCGTGAAGGTGATTTCATGTTGGACGATGGAATCATTTTTTGAGGATAGGGTGATGTACCAGGATAATACCATGGGGGAGCCATTAAATTCATACCCGGGTGGACAGGCAAGGCCCAATTGTTGGGAATTTGTAAACATGTTTGTAAAAAGATACTTGCCGAATCAAACATAAATTTGGGACGTGGTGAATTATGATCACCTTCGACAATGATCAGATTCTTATCACCAGCATATTTACCATGAATTTGTTCCGAATGGTGCTTGTTGATAAAGTCATCATGTTCACCCGCCACAAACAAGGCCGGGATGAAACACTTGTCGGCATGGGCTATGGGACTAATTGATTTGATATTAAAATTGGCTTGCTTCTTCACAGAAGATGATATACACCGCAAGGCAATGTTGGTGACAAAGTTAGGGACATTAATACCCTGTTCACGTGCCTTTTCAACCATTTCTTCAGCCAATTGAGTCAAGTCCGCAAAGGGTGAATCTAAAATCATACAAGCAATAGATGGATCACGATCACCATGCATCAACGCTGTCGCAGCCCCCATCGACCGTCCCCATAGGGCAATGGTCGAAACGACATTGGTCGCACGTAAATGGGCAATGACACACATTAAATCTTCACGTTCATAATATCCCAAGGAGACATATTCACCATCACTTTTACCGGATCCGGCAAAATCAAAACTAAAGACTGCCAATCCTAAACTGAGTAAGTAACTCAATTGTGGCAACACTTCTACACGTGCCGATGAATTTCCATGCATGTAAATAATGACAGGGATACGATCCGATGTACGTTCGACAGGTTCCCAATGAGAGCATTGCAAATTTAATCCACGTTTGGTTTTCAAGGTAAAGTCCGTACGTGTGAAACGACGTGTACAAAAGGTAAAGGCAGGGGGTCCCAAGGATTCTTCCTGTGAATATAGCACAGGTGGAAAAACGGTGAAAGAGAGGAGCAGTTTAAGTTTTAAAGAAAGAAATACAAAAATTAAAAAGCCGTGTGAGCCTAGCATCAGTGTTAAAGAAGAGTGTCCACAACACATTATGATTAAATTCGTACATACCTTGTAATCTGCACGAGGTGGACGAATAATAGCATTGACTAATTCTTGATATCCTAATCTTGCCATTTGATAATAACTTAATTTTTGTTTTTGTTTCTCAGCTGCACTCTGTGTTGCTGCCTGTTGCTGTTGTTGCTGATTATTTGTATGTGATTTTTTCGTGCGATGATCATCCACTTCCATGGAATTCGAACGTCCATGTTTGGCTGACATTTTCTTCGCATGATCACTGGCATTGCCGTCACCATTCTCCGAATCATCATCCCCATCTTCCGCAGCCGTAGAGGATTCTATAATTTCACGTTGCGTATGTTTCGGTTGACAATTGGCTTCTGCAGTCCCCGAATTAATTTTTTTATCCACATCCGGATTGTCTAATGACATGGAATACGCTTCCTCTAAAAAAGCTTCTTCCTCTTCGGCAGACATTTCATTTCCCATCTTGACTTTTTGCGGATTCTGGAGTTACCCCTCTCTCAATCAGCACTAGAAACAACAAAGTGGCACGAGTCAGGTGCAGCGTTGTGTAAAAAATCTGTTTGATGGCAATGCTGCGATGAGACGCAGTTTCTGGTCACCGATCGACGCGGTGTGCTAAAATTTGAGCTTTCCTCTCTAGAGGCGAGCGAGAGATCGCAAGTAGGGAGGATCAATACCGGTACATAAATAATGTGGATCCTTTTCAAAAACAGTCACAAACAATGTCTCCTGTCTCCCCCCGAAAGTTCTCGCAGTTTACAGTAACAAGTAACAAACCCCACGAAAAAAACACCAATAAACCGGAATTTAGAATTACTGCTTGTAGCGTAAACTACTTACCGTTGAATTCCATTTACAGTTTATTATGTTTTCTTGGGGTGTTTTTTCACCCCGAACATTTTCTTCTTCTCACACATGTGGCAATGCTACTGACTACTGCCACCGCCTAGGAAATATTTTTCAAAAAGATAGCGTGCGCGATCTACGTCATATCACATCTAAGTAAATAACGGCTAGAAAGAAGTCGTACAGGGAAACACATACACGTACGAGTTTCAATAATTTGGACAGGTTCGTTGCTCAACGCTTGTCAGTCCCACTTCCTATAGTTTTGTGCCTCAGACGAGTCCTTCTTAGATTCTCCAACTCTAGAGAATACCTTTTATTAATACAAACTGAAGGTAATCCATGAGCCATGAGAACTCGTAAAGAGCTCTCTCAAGTAGACTCTCTGAGACTACTTCTTTAGAGAAAGACTACGGATCATGATTTTTTTTTTAAATAATCTAGTATTTTTCAAAGAACTTATTTATCATCATTGTTCTTGTTATGGTCTATTCAAATTCCCTGACTTTTTACCATTTTGGTGGTATGCGTGTGTCCGGATATTTGGAACAGATCATTCCTTCTCTTTCTGTGTTCTTTTGACTTTTTTTTGTTTTCTGTTTTCATTCTCCACCTCGCTCATTGGATTGGTGCCAGCAAGCACATACCAACAATTCTGTCCTATACCTTACCATCATCATAATCATTCATCCACAATCCTGATTTTTAGATGGGTACTGAATTTTGTTTACTGTAAAGCTTGTTTGAATCCATCCAAAATACTACCAATAGCTGTAACAACATCACAACAAACAGTAACATTGCCTGAACCAGTTTTAGAATCCCATTTCACAACGACATAAACTTGATCATCTGTAGCAGGAAGTTTCGCATATAGGCGAAATTGATTATTCTTCCATTTACTATCCAAGGGAATCTATAAAAAAGTATGGAACACAAGAGAAGACAAGAGAGTTAGCGACACTAATGTCCCAACAAAATTTCTTGGAAAAGAATATACGTGTGAGAGAGAGGGCCTTTCAATCACCACTGCATGCACTTACCAAACTGGATTGATTGACAATACGATTCATAAATGTGTCACCATCAACTTTCCCGGAATCAAAGGAAAAGGTCGATTTTTGATGAACACCTGTCATGCGTCCAATTGCCTTGTCAAAGTCAGACGAAAGGATAGGTTTCGTAGGACGTTGGACCATTTCTGTCAAAGGTGGTCGTACTTCAATGGATTGTCCACTCTTATCGGATTTAATATCAAATTTAGCTGCCAAGTCACCATCCCGATTCGAGGAGGATTGGAATTCCAAAAGTAAAATGGCTGTGGAAGACTGTCCATGTTTCAACAAGGCTATTTCTTGTGGTAACACAAGTCGCCTCGTTGCGACAGCACCCGTGGGTGCACCACGACGAACGATACGTACACGACGTAACACAGCTGAATCAGATCGTTGATTCGATAATTTCATTTCCACGCATACCAATGTTGCAGGGTTCGTGGATGGCCAACCACCAATCTTGGCTTGACGATCTTTGGCATCACCACGTAAGTATCTCATCTGAACTTGAAGACCACCACATAATTCAGGACGGATAAGTTGGATCCAATTACTACGATCATTATCAAACTTGTTGGCAGCAGCATTACCAGCGAGATCATCCGTGTCCACTACCACAGGTGCCATGACGAGACCTTCCAGTCCTTCGGCAATAGGTGCATACCCTGCTTTGGCACCTGCACGGGCGCTCTGATGCTGCTGTGGAGGTTGTTGTGGCGGAGGAGTTCCGCCCAATAAAGTGCCAACAGCTGCTCCACCACCAGCAGCAGGACCAGCAGGTGTTCCCATCATGCCCATCATGTTGTTATCATCATCACTGTCATCATCGGAAGAATCATCGGATGAGGAGGAGTCATCGGATGATGAAGAGGAGGATGCATTATCTACCAAGGATTCATTCAAATTAGCTTGTGGCTGTTGTGGTTGAAATTGTTGTTGTTGAATTTGTTGGAGTGGTTGTGGGACAAATCCTCCTACTCCTGCCATTCCCATTCCAAGTAATGATTGACCTGGTACTGGTTGTGGTTGCGGTGGTACAGAGGGTGCCATCATCCCAATTGCTTGATTATTATTGTTGTCATCACCATCCGATGAATCATCACTATCTGAGGAATCATCATCATCATCATCGGAAGAAGATGATGAATCATCTGAAGAACTATCATCACTATCACTGTCTGACGAAGAAGAACTATCATCCGAGGAACTTGAGGATGATGACGAAGAAGAATCATCGTTATCGTAAAATTCACCCTTCTTCGATCCACTAGCTGCAGCTGCAGCTGCAGCTGCACCACCACCATAGGACCTCTCTGGTGGATCACGTAATGCCTTGGCACTATCCTTACTAGCCCACTTAGGTAGAGGCAAATAGGCTGTACGTGCACGATGATTTACTAAACTACTAAGCGTACCAAATCGAAAGGTAGGTGTGGATGGTTTCCCATCCTGATCATCCTCTTCTAATGGTATAGACGACGAAGAGATTTTTGATTGCAATAATAATTGCTTCACTTTGTCCATTGGCATTTTACTTTGACCCATGGCAACGTTCGTATTTTCAATAGCATTGGTTGTATCTTGTTGTAATCCAATAGACATTTGAATCAAGGAAGTTTCAAATCTTGCACGATCACGTACATCTAATGCAACATCCACACGTCCCATGGCTAAAATATTTTCACATAAAGCAATGGTTTGTTGCTGTTGGGGATTTGTTGTTGTTCCTACACTTGACGTTGAGGTTGATATCAATACCTTGGTAGCAAAATGTACGGCCTGTAATTTTTCACATGGTTTCATATTGATAAAGGATCTTGCCATTAAACGCACTAACTCCAAGGCCATTTGAGCCTTGATGGTATCATCGACATGATCTACCACAACCTTGAGTGGTGATGCTGATAATGGTGCAATCCATTCACCAATAATCCAAATTGTAGAGGCGCATGCTTCGGAGGGAAGTTTTTGAAATTTCTTTGTTTCGCCGTCACCCAAAAGATCTTCTTCCTCTTCCTCCTCTTCCTGTGGTTGTTGTGAATCACCACTACCTGAAGCTCCGCTTCCTCCAGTAGCACTCATTTCACTAGAAGCCAAAGATTTTACTAACAACATGGTCAAATGACGCATAGCTGTCTGTTGAATTTGATTTGGATCATCTACTTGATACTCCATACTTCCTCCACCTTGATTGTTATTAGATAATTGAACAAGTAATCGTTGCAATACAACCATGCAT
This sequence comes from Asterionellopsis glacialis, assembly GCA_014885115.2. NCBI lineage: Eukaryota > Bacillariophyta > Plagiogrammaphyceae > Rhaphoneidales > Asterionellopsidaceae > Asterionellopsis > Asterionellopsis glacialis. Next base: position 14,746 of record WKLE02001603.1, on the reverse strand, counting down.
TCACCAATCACGGTAATGTCTTGACATGTTTGGATTAATGTCAAAAGTCCAAACATACAATTCAAGATAATGCGATTCACTTCTGTTTTGGCAGCCACATCTGGATCCTCATCCTGATAATCTTGGCTTTCATAATGACGTTGGTAGACAATCTGTGCCAACTCTGTTACCTTTCCAACAGTTTGAATCGATGCACACACAAACTTTTTATCATCGTGACGAATATAGGTCCGAACTTCCTTGAGAACAGCTTCAATCGACTTGGGTTCTAATGCCAAGGATGTTAAGATTTCCAATTTGATTAAACGTGTAAAGGATGGATCCATAGCCTTGACAAAGAAATCATCCAAAAAGGGTGTAAAAGCCGATGGACATTCCTTGACTAAGGTTTGAATGGATGTTAAAACGACATATTGTATTTCACGTTTGTCACGATGAATCCGTACAAGGGCACGTCCCAAGGCTGATCGTATTTTAATGGAAGCTATACCACAATAATAATGTAAGGAACAGACTGCCAATACCACACCTGCATTGCGTGATTTTAATAATGGTAACGATGACTTTAATAACAAACGATGGTCTTCATCTACATCATAATCTTCCTCGCCAACACCTGTAAGACCTCCAGCAACGTTGGCTAAATTGCCACTGCTATTACCTCCCGTACCAGTTTGACGTAATGCCAAGGATGGGCTTTTAAAGGCAGGCCCTGTGCTAGTCGAATTTCCATTCACATAGACTTCTTCTTCCTCGGATTCATCTTCATCATCCGAATAGAATCCTTTCTTGACGACACGACGCTTGACTTTTTTGACTGCCATTTGTGCAGATTTACGTTGTGGACCATTCGATGCTGCGGCTGCCATATCACCCAACAAGCTAAAGTCGCCACCACCGTCTGTAGAAGCTTCAGCAACAGCTGCTGCCGTTGCGGCATTGGCATTTGCTTGGATACCACTGACTGTACGTTTGACACGTCTTGCACAATCGATCGCCTCAGCACTTCCATGACGTCTACCATGGGGTTCGGAAAAGAAACGACGACAATATCTCATCATGGTTTCTAAAATCACAACTTGTCCCCATTCATCCATATCGGTTAGTAAATGACAAATTTTACGATAGGACGTGTGTAACAATTCTAACCGATCCGGACATAATTCACTAAAGGCAATCATGGCGGACGTTAATACCATGGTCGATGTATCTTCATCTAACAATTGTTTCATAATGTCCAATAACATTTCTTGTTGTTGTGGATCCCCTGCACATCGGGGACTAATTTTAAGAATGGCATTGGCGGAACACTTTCGGACGTATGGGGAATGATCCTTGGAACACTTTTGGACACCTAAAATTTGAATTTGAATGATATCAGGTATACGAATGGAGGTCAAGACACGCAATGCCAAGGCGCGGATTAATTGTTCAGAATCGGCTAATCCACGTTGAAAGGAATTAATACTCAACAACGATAATTCACGTGTGGTATCGTCATGGTCGGCGTATTGGACCAAGTACATGTACACCATTTTACGAACTTCCAAGGACAGAGCACCCACTAATTTAACAACGTGTGGATAAAAGTCGGATACATCACGTCCCTTGGACATGGATGCCAATAACCATTTCATCCCCTTTAACAAATTAGGTGTACTATTTTGAGACGATGGGTCAGCACTGCTTAATTCACGACGAATCGTGGAGGGAGATATCGATTCTTCCCAAAATTGGGCATCTCCAATGGCGGTGGATAAGGCCGTTGCCAAATTCGTTGTCATTAACGTGGATGAATTCGTAGCAGCACCCGATGCGGCCGTGACCACCGCACCAGCCGTTGATGATATTTGTGCTGCCGTGGTTTGAAAATTCGCAGCCGCAGCTGATAAGTCACTAGGTAACATACTTGCTACACCACTGCTGCCGGAAGCATGAGGAGGAGGTCCACCACCACCACCACCGATGCCTACCATGGTTCCAGTACTGAATTGATGACTTCCACCACCGCCACCGCCACCACTCTGAAAGGATGCCATGATGATAACAATGGTTTCGATCTATTGACACAAGTCGGTAACAGGGAGAGGGGCTCCCAGGGTTGTCAATGTGCCGGTCGCCTTGGTGTTGCGTCGTCGCTCTATTTCAACTTTGTGAATGCAGACTCTCTCTGGTTGGACCGCTCGCAGACCTCAAAACTGATTCCCACACCGACCGAGGCGGGAGCAGGAGGAGAGACGAAAAAAAAGGATCTCTAGAGGATCTGGATCTCTTCTGAAGTGAACCTTCCGCCGACAAAATAAATAATGACCAGATTCTCTGTTTACTTCTTACATCCTCTTGAACATGCGCATGTTCATGCGCAAAGAGATCTTTTCAACGTGCAAAGATACAGTAGATTATAGACTGTACCCCACTACGTCATGAATGGACAAAATAGATATATAAATACAGTGCAATATGACAACTGACTCGTCTAACTCGCATCAAGTACCGATTACCATCAGGTACTTAGAGAGAACCAAATACCAGGTACTCCAAGAGCAGATGGAAAATGTCAAAAAATTGCAGAAAGAGCAGGCGGACAGAGCTCTCTGTTTAGTCGACCGAGTCATCGTTTGGATGCAGGATGACACCCCCTGTAATGACCTTGACTGCGGTATCTTGGCAGATTCTCTTTTTTGGATTCGGATTTGCTGTGTATGATGGCCCTTCAACCACACATCCATCAATCACCAATCACACTTCATGCTGGTCAAGTAGGCGCTCTACTGTATCATTGAAAAAAATCTTGTTCCTTTTGGTGGTTGTCATCCAGTATAGGAGGTTTCATTACGCAAAAGACGACAAAGATACACGACCCCATCTTACCCAGTATTCTAATTTCTGTCTCACCATTGGCACATTTGCATCATCAGTTTCTACAAAGTTAGCGTGTAGTGTGTTGTCATTCCAAAAAAAATCCATCCATCCATCCATTCTCCAAAAGTCGTTTAGAACGATAATAATCATGGTGTTTCCTACTACTACCAAAAAGAATACCATCATGGTAACAATCATGGTATTCCTTGCCATACTCTTACCGCAACATTCAACTATGGGTTTTGCATCAGTCAAATCTAATTTGAAAAATAATACCAAAACTACCCATAAAAGCTTATCATTTCTCATGGCACCTTTGCGCATTGATCAATCCATGGGTCTTGTGACAACTAAAGCTACTACAGCAGGAAATGACAATGGTGGTGTGTCTTCATCACCACCACCACGTGGAATTATTTTAAATGCAAGTATTGGTTTAGTAGTCTTTTTAGGTGGACTCATGGGATACGTCACGAAACAAAGTAAAGCAAGTTTAATTGCAGGATCTACCTTTGGTGGTGCCATGGGTATTTCGTCATTGTTACTGGTAGGTCAATCACGTGTCGGCAATTGCATGGGTGGGATAGTATCCACCTTGTTGAGTTATGTCATGGGTAAAAAATTCCTCAAGTCACAAAAATTCATGCCCTCTGGATTCGTATCAGGCATGGCTATATTAGGAATGATATATAACCTATTGGAAGTATTGAATACTTCGAATAGTAGTAGAAAGAAACCGAATGATACGATTCAAGAAGAAGAATAAAATATATTTATAAAACAAAATAATAGAAACCCACAAACGAAGGATTCCACAATGAGAGAAAGATCTTTGAAACTCTCCAACAAGCCAACAGAAAGCAGTCGATACGTATTAGTAAAGAGTCCTTTTTATATATAATACAATCTATAATTATTTTATGAATTTCTTGTATTTTTGCTGGGTATTTATATATACATATTTATAAATCTTTTTCTTTTATTCTCTCTCTCTCTCTCTCTCTTGTTCGTTTTCACTATGCAGCAGGTGCTCGTTTCGAACAATTTGTAAACGTACTAATGTTCAAATAAACTTGAGATCGTTGGTTTGCACTCCAGTTATTCCTACTCCCAGTAGTAGAAGTCTTTCGCTCTTTACTGTCTCTCTTTAAAAATGCAGCTATTTGTTGAAAACATGCATCTGAATGATTATAATGTGCTTGATCATAATGTATGTGACCAACATTATTCAAAATAGCAATGAATAAATTTCGATCGTGTTCTTCAATTTGGTCACAATGATCATTGTATTTTTGTAAATCTTCGATAGAAATGGAATCTTGTCTAGGTCTTGTGGATGGTTGTACTGTTGTTGAAGTTGACAACAATAGCCTATTTTGAGTTTGTTGTTTCTTGAGTAAATGATATGCCTTTTCATATATATGAAGTGAGTTCTTGAGACGTAACGTTGTCATTCCCAAGCATGCTGCTTGTAAATGCATAGCCAAGGCAAGATTAAATAAAATAGTTGCACTTGAAATAAAGGAACGTTCAATACTTTGCGATTGACCTTGTTGTTGATGATGATGATCTAGTGGAAGTCTTGGTGTTGTCCTTGGTGGAAGTTTAGAGAAGGGTACCGATATAATACTGGAAGGAATTTCATAACTTGTACATTTCTCACGTCCGTTTCCTTTTCTGTTTTTTTTTGTATCATTTAATTCTTGAAGTTTGTTTCGAATTCTTGTGATATGATCCCATGGTTGTTGTTGCAATTTTTCTGTAAGATTAGCATTGGACGGAGAATCAACAGAAGATGATTCGCCATCAAGCAACATGATGGTATTTACAGCAAGACTTAGCGTCTCAATAGCATCTTGATAGTAATGTTCTTCAATAAACTTGCAACCAGCAAGGTTTAAGTTGAAGGCAATCGTTTCCATTGCATCTTTCGGATTGAATGCAAAATTGGAATGCTTCCCTGATGACATGATGCAATGACAATATAATTATTATATCTCGAGGTGTGCTGAATATATATGACCTTTGGATGGTGTAATGGTCTCGTTTTCTTTCTACCTTTTGGTATAAACGTGTTGTGTTGTCTAGACGAGGATGCAAAAGAAAATAAGAACTTAAAACGCGATAGTAATCCCGGTTAGGGCAAATGACAACGGCTCTCACGGAAGAAAATTCTTTTTTTTATTTAGTTTCTGCTCTGTGCAGTTTATGGCATGATCCAGAA
>WKLE02001601.1:0-10304 GCA_014885115.2 Asterionellopsis glacialis | reverse complement strand
TTGTTGTGTGAGAATGATTGTCAATTGGTCTCTTAGTTCCGTGATGGTGCCACAGTCTAGTCATCTAACGCTTATTGTCGTGGTTTCTTCATGTTTCTCCCACTGTCTTTGCAAATATGATAGACGTACTTGTGTTGAAAAACAACCTCAAGCTTACAGGGACAATTCCAACCAAACTATGCTCTTTGAAAATTGCATTTGTGTCTGTTGACTGTACTAATGTCACTTGTCCTCAACAAGACTGTGCCAAAATCTGTAGCAACAACTGTAAATCATCACCTTGAAGAAGAAGAAAACGTAGTAGAGGAATTAATGCAACCTACGAACACATTACATCTAAAGGGACTGAGTAGAATGTTTTATTTTCTTTCAAATAAGAGATTTAATAATGAAATGGGGTAACGGGGGAACCTTTCATAGAATAACAAGTTTTGAAGAGGTCTAAAAATAATTATGGTGTAGGGGACTACCGTTAAAAACTAGACTTTTTTGAAATGGGGGAACCTTTCATAGTATGCAATGCTTTGAAGAGGTCTGAAAATAATCATGTAGTAGGGGACTACTGTGCAGATATAGATTCTTAAAAATTCTATATTTTATGACAGATTCGATATAGTTCTATTACCATATTTGTTGTCTTTAACTCCATCCATATAGAGTCCTATGACTCTTCTGAAAACAAAGAAGTTCTGATATCCATCATGGAGGTTAGTAAAATCAAAGAGACTCAACACTTTCCCCCCCCTCCTCTTTTAAGGTTGATTTGCCATATTGAATGCATAAGCAATGTATATCTTGTATACTGTATGACGTACGTACTGTACTTTACAGATTTGGTCTTTGTTGTTTATGATGTCTTTGTTGAGAGTAGCGTAGATAACGAAGCACAAGGATAAACACCACAATTGATAAACCTAATGGAATTGCCTCTTGAAGGAACCGAAACGTAAATGGCAAGTCTGTCATCGTGATACTTGTTGCTTCAGAGTAATCAGCATGATGATGATAATCCCTGCATCCAATGGTATTATTGACTGTTGTTACTGATCTAGTCGTTTCATTACCATTACTACGATGAAGTGTTTGTGACAATGATGTTTTTACAACTCCTCCATTCTTATTTTTTTGGTACTGTTGTTGTTGTTGTTGTTGTTGTTGTTGTTGCTGCTGCTGCTTTCTTTGTCGTTGATGAATCAAGATTTGTTGCTGACGTTGTTCGCACAATTGACGTGCATATCCATACAATTGTAAATCCCAATCATTATGTAGGGCAAGTGATGCTAAAATTGCACGAGAAGATTCCTTTTCCATGAGTTTCGTATCTTTTCGTAGTTGGCGATGAGGTTTTCTTTTCGAGTCAGTATGATTTTTTTTCACTGTTGTTGTGTTTGTTTTACTACTATTGGGTTCTTCTATTATTGTATAGTGAGTTGGACCATTCCATTTACCTGACGAATCAAATTGTGATTTTATAACCTCATTCCAATTTGTTTGGGACTTGAAATAATTTTGTGTCATGGGAACATCCTGTTTGGGTGGCGGTAATACATTCCAATTTATGATATATTCTAATTGTATTCGTGAACATGATGTTGGATTCGACAAATCTTCCGTAATTAAAACAATATCCATCTGTTGTAGATTGGTCATTGCCTTTTCGTAATCCTCCAAGGATAATGTAGATGAATGTTGGCATTGTTTAGTACCGCAGTGCCATCTTGTTTGTTGATTCGAAATGTACGCTTTAAATCCACGATTTGGACTAGGGGTATGCGAAAAGAAAGCTTTCATGGTGAATGATTCCTTGTATCGATTGACACGATTCATATGGTGATAATGGGATAAGGATCGACTGTAGGGATGCCTCATGGCTGTCATCCAACGAAAGTTGGTATTGTCCTTGTCGGTCTCATGCTTTTTCGTTCGATGCTTATGGACAACTAATCCATGTGGGATGGGTTCTTCATTACCCCAGAATTCATACGACTTCATATCATCATAATCGTAATACAAATGTCCATGTGAATTGTACAAATATTTCATGATACTACAAGGTTCAGGTACTGTCATATTATTGGACCGAGCCAATTTACAAAGTTCCGTTCCACCACATTTCCAAACATGTTGTAATATCCATTGGTCTACTCCCCTTCGAGTAGGTTCAACGAGCGAAAGATCTTCGAGTGTTGTTATTGCGTATTTTGACGTCGTTGTCGTGGTTGTTGTTGTTGCTGTCATTCTCATCCATTATCTTTTCAAAAATATCCGTTATGAAGTGATGTGAAAAAATAATGACATCGTTGTTGCTGTAATTCTCTTTCATTAATTTTTAATCCGTTATGTAGCAATGTGAAAACAAAGCACTCTTTTTCCATACTTACACGTCGATATGACGTAGTTTACATGATGATTCTATCATATCTACAAGAACATGGCTTATGATAAATCGCATACGTCTGCTGCAGGTAGTCTTAGTATGGCGCTTTTAGGTCCTACAAGATACCAGGTACAAGATAGATACCAAGTTCGGATCAGTTTCAAAGCTCTGTATTTTACGTAGTTTCGACGTCACGATTATCTCCCTCTCAAAAGGGAATTCACCCACCTATGTAGAGTATTTTTTCTCAGAAGTGGTCTTATTTTTTTCTGAATCTCTGCTTGCTTTATTACAGTATGATATGACGTGTGTGAATATTATTTGAAAATGTCAAAATTTAATCTCAGAAGTGGTCTTATTTTTTTCTGAATCTCTGCTTGCTTTATTATAGTATTATATTACGTGTGTGAATATTATTTGAAAATGTCAAAATTTGAATTCGGATACACATGAAATTGTTGACAGTATTTTGAGACAAACCCGGGGAAAATCAAAACTCTTTTAAATTCAGTTCTCACCAAAATCTCATAATTTGTATCCCACGACAACGAACAAGCTGGATCAATGAAAACTTGTGCATAATCATGGAAGGTGGCAATAGATCAGCAGCAAATGGATTAGCATAAAAATAATAATGACTACTCTCTCTTTCCACCTTTTTTCATTTTGTTGATTGCTGATTTTTGTTTCTGATGTGATTGTGGTCATCATTGTCATTTCATTGATGCCTTTTTTTGCATGATACTGCTGCATTAGCAGGTAGTTCCATCCCTGCATGAATGTGGTACAATTTTTTTGTACACACAAAAAAGAAGTAGAAAAAATCAATGCTAAACTTCAAGCAGAGGAACAAAAAAATCTGCTGTCATCACAATGATGAGATATCAGCATCAACAGCAAACTTACAAGAATAACAATCAACTAGAGTAACATGGCACAGGAATAAATTAAGTTAGGAAAACCAGGAAACTAAATTATTGTAATCAAATTGGTTGATTGTTGAGTTTTGGTAAATACAGTAGATGCATTTTTTTTGTATTTAGATATCTTACTGGCTTCAATGATTCCAGTGACAACATTTTAAATACCAATATTTGACAATCAGCCCTGTGGGACCCTCAATAAAGAATCTACAGCACAGTAAGAGAATATGATACAAAACTGATTGGTTGTTATATATTTTGTAAGGAAATTGTTGTGTCACAGTAGTATCCAACCAAAATCCTAAAATCATGGTACTCTATCAACTTATTAAATCGTTCCTTTTCAAGGAGGCCATTTTAAAAACAATCCAACCAAAACAATCTACACAAAAGATTGAAGACAACTGTACAAATTTTCAAATTATCAATCAACTTATTAAATCATTTCTTTTCAAGGAGGCCATTTTGAAAACAATCCACCCACAACAATCTACACAAAATATTGAATACAACTGTACTAATTTTCCAGATTATTAATCAACTAAAAAACACTGTTACAGGTAGAAGACTCCAATTGATTGTTGCATTGTATGCTTGTGTGACAAATACTTTGTCAAAAATACTAGCATGCAGTAGTGGTGCCCCTTTTCCTTCAATACTGACTTTGATGCCCTCACCATGTCTCATGTGTGATAAAATTGAGCTAAAGACAAGCAGGAGACAGCAATGTTAGAGAAGAAATATTTGTGATGGCAAGACATTGACAGTACGTTCACAAAGAACACTCAAAAACACTTGAAAAACAAGTTTCATTGAACACAGCACAAAGCAGCACAAATTAGTCTCCAAGACACTTTCAGAACACAACAATTTACCAGCATGATTCCATACAATCAATAAATGCACAGCAGCAATAAGGTTGCACAGAAGTGCTTAGCTGCATTGTTGCCGCGTGTTGCTCCAGCATTGTCAATGGTGATGCAAAGCAAGTTTTATCAAGTTCTGTAAGCCAGCAGACAAAAAATAAGAGGATATGATATGGGATGCACTGATAAATACCTGTACATATGTATAGAAAGAAGAGTACTTGTACAGGTAAGCTCATCAGTAATAAAGAGAGCATCCGTACTTTCTACACAACCACTGGTACATATTTTTTTCCCTCAAAAAGACACTTGGAACAAGTCCAGGAACCTTTGGTTCTTTTTCATTCATTTTCATTACCAGGGAAAACACGTAATATAACCCAATGGATTCAGAAAAGGAACAGGGTTCCTGGACTTTTTCTGAGGGTTTTTCCTCCAGCACCACAGGATATCACCATGTTTTGAGCAGAAACACATAGGGATACTTTGCATTTCTTAGGGGCTGTCCAAACTACTTTTTTGGTGAACTTGCAAACTATTTAGCGGGGCCAACTTGCACTATCAGGGACCACTTCCATCATCAGGCCACTCCTGGGGTTAGGATAATTTGTAATGCCAAGTTCACATGCAAATTTATTCAAAAGTTTTTTTGGCTTTGGGATCTCTTCAGATGCCAACTTTTTTGTGAACTTTTTTTCATTCACCAATCAAGTTCAGTCATTTGAGTCCAAAAAGAATGCTGCAATCAATTTCCTCCAGCAAAACACATACAGACACTTACACACAGACACAGACACAGACACAGACATGCATATGCACAGACACACACAGCCATGCAGCAACAAAACACACACACAGCAACAAAACATACACACAACATGAAACACATGACCCACTTCCCAGCAGTTGTAGAATTAAGAAGTGTTTTTCAATGCCCATTACATAGGGTAAAAATCGCCTCTTATTCTACTCCCCTGTGAAATGGAGTCTTTCCCATCTGAACTCAGAGTTTCTCTATTTTTTTCTCTTGTTTTTTTTTCTATAGTACCTGTACAAACCACATACAAACAGGTACTAACAGCCACAAAAGAACACTCATCAGACAGCATCTCCCTCCACCAACACCGCCACAGGGATCATCACCAACATAACCCAATGTCATCTGATTGTAACAGTGGTACATCAATGCAACAGCTGATTTGGCCTTCTACTCTGCATGTATCCAATCTATCATCTGAGGTCCAGTCATCCATTAACAAAATTATCAACAATGATTTTTGAAACATTTGGTGCAAGTCTCCTCATGAGCTCAAAATGAGCCCACAATCATGCACCATTTGTACATGTGATTGATGGGAAGTTCATCCAAGGTACAGATGAGAGACTATTGATGGAAGTTCTAGTTGGGGAAAGTATGGTGGTGAAGGAAAACTTGGATTTGTATACAATAATTCAGCCCGTGGAGGGCATTTTAAAGGTGACAGCCAGTTTTGATCAGTAGCCAGGATGGGCCAACAAAATCAACTTGTACCTGTTCAACTGGTAGAATTGTGTCCATTATGTTTCTCCTTTTGATTGAAGACATGATGATTATTTCAAAGTGATAACATAATTGTTTTAGTTTGGAAAGCACAGATTGTCTGTCTTCTTTGTAACTCAAATGCAAATGGTCTCAAAAGGTCCTATCAGCAATGGCACAACCTAAATTGGTGGTAATTGATCCACTTGCAGTTAGGATACCCCTGACAAAATTAGATAAAAAAGGATCTTTGCCCAATTGCATAGACATAAAAAATTGTGCTGGCAAGTCATTGCAAGAAATTCAAAAAGTGTAACCTATCTTTGGTACCAACAACGTACTAAAGGTTGATTCAATTTCTTCTTGTTACTGGCACTAATGTTCTTAATTGTTGGATACTGACAGTTGACAGGCAACAAATGAATAAAATTGTAAACAGTTGGTGCCTTGTAGTAAAAGTGAATTACCAACTTATCATTTTGGTTAATGGAAGTAAAGGGGTTCCAGCATAACAGAGTTCAACCTCACATCAATGGAGAGCTTGGAAAAAGGTAGAGTCTACCATTTGGATAAAAGATGCAATAAATGGGTCACTCAAATCAATATCATATTTTTCAGTTATCTGTTGGATTTGTCTTTGGGTTTGTCTTTTAGTAGGTGTATTTTGCAAGTTGATCTCTCTCTCATGGCAGGCTTCCAGAAGGAATGGTCATCACCAATATACTGAGAATATATCTGTCACATTAATTTAGTTACAGTGGAAGGAGACTTAGCACCATTCTGGACAAAAGAAGTATTTGAACTAAAGAACTTGATTGGATGTTGATTGACATAAGAATTGAGAGATACATATCAAATTGGAGTTTTGAAATTTGGAAGAAGGTTCCCACAGATGTCAAACAGATTGACAGACAATCTACTGAATTGGTCAAGTAGCATTCAAATGTTGCATTTGGTTATGCCAACAGCTGAACTATCCCTGTTGATGTCATTTGTAGAAACAACAGCATAATATTTGTCATCATGCTTAACTTGCTTCCAAACAATAGTAACTACAGCATATTCAAATTCAAATGGAATAAAGGATAATGAACCATGTTTGAATAGTATTTATTGCTTGTCATGAGTATGTTTCAGAAAAGGACATAAATTTTGACAGGATGATTTATATTTGGTGGTAATTGAAATATTTCTTCCATATTAAGGTGATGGATATCAGAGCCCATCAGCCATGGAATCATGCATTAGTTTGCAATTGACAAGGGAACAGAAGAAGGAGCAGAGTCAGATGAACAGGTTCTTCAAGTAACAGAAGAAGTGGGTGTTGGAGAATCAGTAGTGGTGGAGGATGACAGAACTAGAGTTACATTAAATGAATTTAGAATGTCTTCACTCAAAGACCTGTGCATGGCTTTATTTGATGGCTTGGCAGAATGTAAGAAAGGAAGTTAGGTGGCAGGTGTAAATGAAATGACAGGAAGTCTGGTTGGAGAAGGAGAAGAAATTATTGAAGATGCATTATCATTGGACAACCGTGTTTGTTCTAACAGAAGTTAGTTGGAACATACACCTATGATAGTATCTCCATAGCTTGCCCTATGCTGCTGGTGCCAACTGCAGCACAACACAGCAATCAGACAAACAACTCACAAAAGAAAAGAAGACTTTGATTTGGTGATGTAAGTTATGAGATTTAGTTTAATCTGGAGAAGATCCGGCAATTTAGTAAGAAGTAAATATTCAGGAAATATTAGTAAAAGGTAAATTGGAGTGTCCATGTGCTTGTCCACACAACATCCATCCTCAAAAGTGTCCTACAAGAGGGAGTGTAGTTCATATCTTTGAAGTAAACAATTATTGCATCCTTCAATGGATTGCAATTCAATCTGTGTTTGTGGTTGGACCTAAGCCACAAAACATAGGAAGGAAGACTTGAGCCAAGGAAGACCACTAAGAGGATGACTGTGTGGGCAAGATACATTGTTCTTGAAGGTTGTCAGTAGCTGAAAGAACTGGTCAGAAACTTATGAATTGGTCTGCAACTGCAATACAGAGGGTCTGGTGGATCAGAATGAAGAATCTGTATCACTGGTGCAATCAGCATCAGGATACAACAGCAGTATGACCAACAGTAGGTCAGGTGGTGATATGATAGTTGTGATGACTGCAAAAGAAACCAAAGAAGAAGCTGCTGGTTGGGTTGGAGGGAGCTGAAAATGAGAGAAAATTGAGAAAGAATCAGTAGAAGAGAGCCAAATTTAGAGACAAGAGAGAAATTTTGAATACTGTTATAGTCCTGGAGAAAATAATGTTTACAGTTAACATGGACTCTTGATTCCAGGGAATTCTGCAATTGCTAGGATGTACACATGACTGGAAACACAAACACAACCCAAAACACACACATGACTCAAAGCACTACAACAATAAACCACAAAATTGGAATCTTTTTATAACTGTAAGGCAAGTGAGAAATTACTAAACAGCATTGAGTTGATTGTTGTAGTCATCAGTGATACTAACAGTGCATTAGGGTGATTGTTGTTGCATTGTACACTTGCTGTTCTTTATTCATTTCAACAAAATGGTGTACACAGCAATCCAATAAAATTCTTGCAAGTTTGTAAGTTTGCAAGTTTGCATAATTAGAAAAATCAGCTTGTAGGGGGTACCAACTTTTGTAAAATGTCTGGGAGTGAATGCGCCGCCCCCCAAGAAAAAGTTGCACCAACCTCTCCCTGGACAAGTTCCATAATGCCTTTAAGCTCTGGTATGACACAGACCTACAACTCCCCAAGACCTGTGATGGTTGTACCCACCAATTCACCCTTCAGCATGCCCTAGGCTGCAAGAAGGGTGGCCTGGTCATCTTCCATCACAATGAGATCCGTGATGAACTGGGCTACCTTGCTCGTTTGGCATTTGCCCCTTTGAAGGTTCAGGACAAAGCACTAATCAACACAAGTCGGGCAATTGCTTTTTTTTGGTGAACATGCTGACAACCTCCAAAACCACCATGACTCACCTACCTTCGGGAATGATGTTGACAAACGTGGGGACCTCCTCATCCAAGGCCTTTGGACTCAGACGGACACATGCATTGTTCACGTCAATGACACTGATGCCAAATCCTATTGCAAGAACAAGGACCCCACCAAAGTCCTGGCAACACAGGAATGCAAGAAGAAGAACAAGTACCTGGAGAAATGCCTCCAACAACGTTGCCATTTCACCCCATTTGTTCTTTTGACTGATGGATTGTTGGGTCATGAGGCCACTCTCCTTGAAATGGTGACACCCCTATGGCCACACCTACTGCTGGGTCAAGTCCTGTATCAGTATTGCTACTGTTTGGGCAACCCACCACTGTCTCTGAGGCAGTTGCATCCCTGTGGAGCTCATATTGGTCCGTCCACCACAATGGGAGGACGGGACAGGGCTGGGTCTAGCATGTTTCTAAACAGAAACTCCCCCTTCATCATCCCATGCCCGCACCGCCGACTGCATCCACCCACTTGAGGTAAACCCTCAAAAGGTGCAAGGGTCCAATGCCCCAGGTTCTACTTCCTTGGACAGGGAACACTCTCTTGGTCCAATCTTACATTCACCCCTTTTTGAGATGAAACCACGTGCGGATTCCTTGCTCTTGTTGGTCAAGGGAATTCAAAAGTAGTCTTCGGTTATGGCATGGTCACCGAACATCATTTGATAGTCAACTTTAGCATTATCCATAGTAGCTCATGTTTGAATCCTTGAAAAAATTTCTTATATGGCATGTTGGATTTTGGATGGGCATGGTTTTTTCTATTTTGTGTATGCATAATTTTTTTATACTTAAAATCTTATTAGTATTATGTTTACTTATTTTCAATGAAAACTGAATTTTACTTGTTCTGCTTCAGAGCCTGTTTGTACTAAATTCTGTACTAACCCCATAATGGAATCTGACAGGCCTAATGCATCCAGAAAATTAGGAACAATTCTGCACGAATCACATTTTTGAATGAGATATGCCTGCGAAACTGCCGCAACTGCAGCACCTGCTGCATGGCACATTGACAATGGGTGGCAAATCACCAAAAACATAACAATAAACCCTTTTATTACTAACAATGATGATAAGGTTCAATTTTTCATCATTGTGTCAGTTGGATTGAACAATATTAGCCTCCAAAACAGTTGATTATTGACTGAATTTGGTAATTGTGTGCATTGACAAAAAAGCAGCTTCTTTGACAACAAAACAACAATTAATCATATTTCAAGCCCCAAGTTCTTTTTTTTTCGTATTTTTTTTTTTAAACATGGAGGTTCTGGCATGGGTACGTTCGATGCATTAGGAGGCTTGTTGTATTCGTGTTGGTTGATTGTAGTGTGTAAATACCATTTTTTTAATCTTTGTCGATTCGCCGCGATATTACACGTGCATGTCAACCAAGAAAAAAATCGTATCTTGCGACAATCAGACATACTGGTACAATTACGTAAAAAATAGTCTGATGAACCTAGATATAAATATATAGTAGAAAAATAATAATGGTACACATTATTTGTCATGGTATTCTGACGTTTCACTTCCGGGTGTCCCCTCATCCTCACCCTCCCCTTTTTTTGTTTCC
>WKLE02001599.1:28317-48392 GCA_014885115.2 Asterionellopsis glacialis | reverse complement strand
TGCAGTTAGAGTTAGGGTTAGGTAAGATCCAAGAGTGAGATATGGATATGTACGGACGGTCTGCCCATCTCGCATTGTGGCAGTAGCTCTTTCAATTATGTTCTACGACATACTCCCTATCTGTACTAACTTTACCAAGCTGGACTAATTACAGAAACATAAATTGAACTTCTAGAAGCACACGTTGAGAGGACATTGAGGTAACGTACCAGCAACTGTAGAACTGGAAGGTTTGGGACCGACCGTCCATCCACCCACCGACCACCGACTCCCTGTGGGAGACTCTGTCTCAAAAAAACGTGACCAAGGATTATTTTTTTTTCGAGGGGTGTCGGTGGTGTTTCAATCTGAAATCGTATCAATCATAACCATCACCACAAATCACACACAATTGTCACCAGTTGTGTTGTTGGAACTTGGGACTGCATTCCATACCGCTAAAACTGTAAAAGTTAACCCTGCTTTAGAAAACTCGAATTACCAACTCCACAAAAATGGGAAAGAATAAAAAGAAGGACCCGATGAAGAAAGCTGCCTTGGCAGCAAGGAAGGAAGCCAAGGTTGATAAGGCAGCTCGAAAGCGCATGAAAAAAGAAGCCAAAGAACTCGGAGAGGAAGCTGGTGCGGAAGAAGATGTGGACGAGTTGCTAGAACTTTATCGGCAAAAAGATGAAGAAGTTTCGAAAACTGTCATGGAACCTGTGGAACAAGAATTTCCTCTACCAAGATCGAATGCTACACTGACTCTGTCAGGTGATGATAAGAATGGGCAGATGTACTTGTTTGGTGGAGAATACTACGATGGTGTGGAAAATGTAGTACTTGACGAGCTGCTATGCTGGGATCCCAAAAAAGGTGAAGGCGAAACAAAGTGGCAAAAAATCCTAACACCCGCTCCTCGTCCTCCACCACGCTGTGCCCATTCTACTGTTTACTTTCGTAATGCACTCTACGTACTAGGAGGTGAAATGGCGACTGCTGACCAATACCATCACTACCGTGATCTTTGGAAATTTGACTTGAAGACACAAAAATGGACAGAGATTCAAACTCGTACTTCGTCTGGAACTGCACCCACTGCAAGAAGTGGCCATGCAGCATTTGTTTGGAAGCAATACCTTGTCGTCTTTGGAGGATTTTACGAAGCTCTCCGTGATACAAGATGGTACAACGATGTCTGTGTAATGGACCTCCATACACAGACTTGGCTTGACATTCCTCATTCTAAATTAGCGAATCGGCCCGAAGCTCGCAGTGCATGTAACTTTTCTGTTTTTGGTGATTTAGCCATTATTCATGGAGGGTTTAGCAAACTGAAGAACCCTACAACAAAGGCAGAGAGCAAGGTCCACACAGATACGTGGATACTGCATTTGAAACCCATTCTACAGGGAAAGCCTCCAACATGGGAACGCATGTCTATTCGGGATAAGAAGGGACCCACAGGTCGTTCTGGAACAGCTTCAGTATCTTACAAAAATCGAATGCTTGTATTTGGAGGAGTAATAGACGAGGAACAACATCACCATTTAGTCGACAGTATCTTTTACAACGACTTGTATGCTTTTGACAATGAACGACGAAAGTGGTATCCTTTAAACATCAGACCTCAATCTGAAGGCGGCGATGGAAAGTCGCGCCGAAGACGAAAAAAGGCAAACGATGAAGAAGAAAAGGAGGAAAGGAAAGAAGAGGAGGAAGATGACGACGAAAGCAGTGATTTCGACGAAGAAGATGTAGGAGCTGCATCCGCCACTGGTTGGGACCTGGACAAACTGCGTTCAAACATGTTTGCATTTATTGATGGAGATGGGAATATTGTTTATGAAAAGGTAAGAAGTGAAAGGCAACTTGCACAAATTTTAGATGAAGGCCCTATCTCACCCGATGTTTCAACTTTCATCTGTTCAGATCGAGGAAAACGAAGACGAAGGTTATGCTGCTGATACCGGAGAAGGCAAAAGTAACAAGAAAGGAGTTGAGGAAAAAGAAGAAGAGGAGGAAGAAAAGGAAGAAGAAAAAGAGGACGAGGAAGAAGAAAAGGAAGAGGAAAAGGAGTCGGAAGAAGAAGCGAAGGAGGAGGAAAAAGAGGAGATAAAGAATCTCCCTCCAGCAGGGCAGAAAAAAGGAGGAGGGACGCCCTTTCTTGAGGGTTGCACCGTTTCATCTTCTTCTGTTATGGCAATGGATAAGGAGACTGGGATGCCTGTGGCTGTAGCACGAGCAGAACCTCTGCCCCGAATCAATTCTGCAGTAGTTGTTCATGGTCACACGCTCTATATTTACGGAGGCCTTCTGGAGGTTGGCGATAGAGAGGTCACATTGGATGATTGCTGGTGTCTAGATTTACGTAAAAGAGACCAATGGGTCTGTATTTGGGAGGGAACAATGCACAAGCAGGTCTGGCGAGGGGTCATACCAGAGGATGATGATAGTTATATTAGTACTGGAGTTGGATCATCAGATGACGAAGACGATTTGGATGATGAAGATAGTGGTGATGAAGCTGACGCGGAGAAAGCTGCAAAGAAAGCCGCTAAGAAAGCAGCAAAGAAAGAGAAGAAAAGTCAAAGAGCTGGTTTGCGCCAAGAGATTGCTGAAATAAAAGAAAAACTCGACCTTGACGATGCGAACCGTACGCCACAAAGTGGTGAACAACTTGCTGACTTTTATTCACGAACTTCTGATTTCTGGAACCAACTTGCAGCGGAATCTGAGAAGGAAAAGGCATCTGTAGATGAAGAGGTGCTATCGAGAAAGGAACTTAAGCGAGAGGGCTTCAACCTCGCGCAGGAAAGATATGATGAATTAAGGCCTTTATTAGAAAGACTGAACGAGTTGAGCTTACAGCAAGAAGAGGCTGAAGTGGAAAAGAAGAGCCGTAAGGCTGAAAAAGGCAAATCAGAAAAAGAAAAGAAGAAGAAGAAAAAGAAAGACAAGAAGTAATGTATTGGCTGTTTATTATTTTTCATATCAGTTTCGAAGTATGTTGCAAAAGTGAATAAAGTAGTCTTATTAGGTTCAGTAAGCTTACGGAGTACATCGGTTAGGGTCACGGGGGAACATAGACGCCTTTCTAACATTGTCAAGACCCAAATAGAGGAAAACAACACGCTCCAACCCAATTCCAGCTCCAGCATGAGGAGAGACACCGTGACGGAAGGAATCAATGTATGCCTGAAGTCCTTCGCCTGCTTCGACCCCCTTCTGCTCAAGAATCTTCATTACAAGATCGGGGTCATGACAACGTTGAGCACCAGAGCAAATCTCTTGTCCACGAATGAAAATGTCGTACGAGTTCGAAAACCTATCATCTTCTGGGTCAGGCATTGTGTAAAAAGGTCGGATCTCAGATGGATATTTGTCTAACATAAAAAAGTCAGTGCCATATTTTTCCTTCACCGCTTCCCCAAGAGCCAACTCCTGCACAGCCAAAGTGTCCCCGCACAGCCAAAGATTTGAAAGTTAGTTATTTGGTGACGCCAACAACAACAATAAATTAAAATAAAGCAACCTAACGTACCTGAGCTCCTGTAAGATCGCCCATTCCGTCTCCCATGTCAAATCCCTTTTCTCGAAGAATATCCATAGCTTCTGGCCAGTGAAGAACGCAAGGCTCATCAGTGAAAGCCACTGGTTCAGAGGCATACTGTTCTCGGATGATGCGTAGTTCCTTGCTCCAACGATCTTCAAGGCCTTCGAAGATGTGTTTAAACATTTTGTGGACCACCTCTAGTGTCTCCATGTAATGGTCATTGATGGACATCTCCAAATCCAAACCAGTGAACTCGCATAAGTGGCGACGTGTGTGGGACTTTTCTGCTCGAAAAACAGGCCCGATTTCAAAGACCCGATCGATATCAGAAGAAATTGCCATCTGTTTGTATAGTTGGGGCGATTGGGCCAAACACGCAGTTGTTCCAAAATAATCAGTAGTGAACACACCAGCTCCGCTCTCACTTTCTCCAGCAATCAACTTGGGGGTATGGATTTCAGTGAATCCTTGGGAGTAAAGAGATTCACGAAAGAGTTGGCAGATCGCTGACTGAATACGCATGATTGCATTATTTGCTGGTACTCGAAGATCCATCCAACGGTGGTCCAAACGCAATTCCTGTCCAAGTCGAGGGAAAGGTCGATCAGTTTCCTGAGAGGCTTCGATTTCAGCCTCACTTCTTGCAGCATCTTCAACGAGAAAAGGGAGTTGTGATGCTGCCTTAGACACTGAATGAATACGATTGATGGCAAGTTCCACATCTCCAATCGAACAAGACCTTACTTCCGCCTCTGCAATTGTTCCTTCAAGATCAATGATACTCTCTTCTGTCAGTGTTTTCAGATAACGGATCATTTTTTGGGAACCCTCAGGATCTTCCTTGTCTTTGAAATAGCAAGCTTGTACAGTATCAAAGGAATTTTGGCGCAGTACAATAAAACACGATCCGCCTTTAACACGGATAGACTGTAAACGCCCCCTTAACCATACAGTATCCCCAGGCTTATGCTTGGACTCATCAGATGTGCCCAAGTCCTGTACATCGCAAAACTCACGGCCCGTACGGCTCCTTGACATAACACGAGTCATATCTCCCATAACTTCATATTGATCCTGGTCTTCCGACGATAAATAGGTCACATCATGAATTTTAAGCGCAGCTTCTCTGGCGGCTGCTTCTGCTGCCTTCTTAGCCTTTTTCTCGGCCTTCTTCCGTTCCTTCTCAGCTCTGTGTAAGCGCAGTCCGACAATTTGTTAATTTTCAGTGCTCGAGGGTTTGAAACGAGAACAATTCCTATTGCACAAAAAATTGGCATAAAAACTTACTTTCTTGCTTCACGGGCAGCTTTGATAGCTTCCTTTTCTTCTTCGGTCTTTTCTTGGACAGCTGGACTTTCATCAGACATCCATCGTCGAATTGTGGAACCTTCTTGACCGATAACAATTCTCGAAGTAGTAGCAAGTCTTGGAACAAATGCCGAGACTCTCCTTAGAGCAAAAGTGGTTGATGGCATGATGTCAATAATCGCCAGGATACCGAGCAGGAGAAGAGGGAAACCACGCAACGATGGCATGAGGCGTTCTTATTCAAAAAATTAATCGCTTTAGGTAGCGAACAAATTTGTATGTGTTGATCGCTTTAAAAAGATCGATGTTGGGGTGGTGAAGAAACAATCACCTTGACAACACTGTTGCTTTTGCGTCTGTCGGGATGTAGATTAGGGACCAGAGCCTGTAGGCCTCTAGAGTCTGCTCTTGGCGGCTGCAGCAACGAAACAATTTCACAAAGAACAGAATCTTTGTGATGTGTGATGTTCGTGCCCCGAACAACGTCAGAGCTGAGATAAGGGGCCTTGGGATTATTATTTCTTTTCTGCGGCTGGTGTTTGTGCGGCGTCCGTCCGTATTTCTTTTTTTGAAAAATCGAGTGCTACATTTTTTTCATTTTAGCAAATTTCAAAATATTGAGTTCTTTACACATCAAACTCTCTCACTCACAGAAATGAATATTAGAACCTGCTTTAGGAGACGGAGCTAGGAA
Source organism: Asterionellopsis glacialis (assembly GCA_014885115.2). Lineage (NCBI taxonomy): Eukaryota > Bacillariophyta > Plagiogrammaphyceae > Rhaphoneidales > Asterionellopsidaceae > Asterionellopsis > Asterionellopsis glacialis. The sequence continues at coordinate 42,855 of WKLE02001599.1, read as the reverse complement.
TCGATATAGTCTGGTCCAGATCATCGCTCCCTCGTTTCGTCTACCAACGAATCACAAAAGAGAATATCGTTCAAAGGCCAATGAAAGAAACGAACAAGTTGGATTAAGAATAAATCATGTCATATTTTATTTGTTTGTACTAAAAAATGGGATTAGCCATTCCGTCTTTCTGCGTCCTCCAACATGGCTCTACGTCCCTTTAATTCGTACTTTCCATACTTTTTCCATTTTTCTTTCTTGACATTTTCTTTTGGTTCGGGAATACGATGCCAAATATTAAAATTTTCCAGTGGCACCGGACGGCCACCACTCATTCTACTATTGTCCTCTTCTGTTTGACCATCAGCACTGCCATGGGTACCGACTCTACCACATTGATGGATCGTACCATTCAGTCCAACAACAAGAGAATGGACGTATCCACATTCCACATCTGCTGCTTTGAGATTTTCACCCTTTGAATCTTCAAGGTACACACGACGAGGTATGGGAACATTCCCAGCATTATCATCCAGACCGATACGACCACCTTCTGTTTTCCCCCAAGCGTAAACATCACCAGTGCTGGAAACACACATACTCATGTCAACTCCGGCACTCATTTGCAGTATTTTGACATTTTCATCAACTGGAAATGGGAATACATCGTTTTAGAAAACGGGAAACATTTGGAAAAATATGAGTTGTGGTTATGGACACTTGTCAGTAGAACCTTAGTACTCAAATCTATGGCCGACTTACCGAACTCCATGACTCTCATTGGGAAAGCCTGTGAGACGAAATCTCCATGTCCAAGGGCGCCTGATACCCCCGAACCACATGTATACAAGCCACCATTGGCGTCCAAAAACATACTTCAGAAGCAAATGGGAACAGGGTGAAACAAAATCAAGCAAATAAGATCAAAAGATCAGAATAGAATAAAGAGGTAGCGAGTAATTGTGAACTGCGAATAACTCACCTATGGCGGTGGCCTGCACTAACACCAACAATCGGGACATCCACTAGGGCATCTATAAGTTTCGGAATACATTGATCACTATTATCATCCAGTGTCAAATTTGCTATCAAATCGAGTTGCGCTCGGGTCTCATCGGACATTACGTTGGGCATATCTCCACCAACTTGACCAATGGCAACAGCTACCGTGTTGTCGGTTTCCTCTGCGAGAACTGGTGCTGGTACCTGCGGAGGAGCCGGAACTTCCCCAGGCATCACCATTCCTACTGGAGCGTGATCATCTGCTCCTAGAGCAACCACTGCAGCGTCGGCATCATATTGAAATGGCGTGAATGAACGACCTAGTACACCAAAATGACCTAATCCAAACGAGAAGACCTCACCATCTTCAGTAACGCAAAGAGTGTGGCGATTACCGCAACTAACTGTCGCTACGCATTCATCTTCTAAACCGCCATTTTCCACTTGCTTTGGTAAAAGCTGGGGACGCTTATCACCCAAGCCCAACTGGCCACAGAAACCGTCCCCCCAAGTGTAGACATCACCATCGGTGGTCACGACAGCACTGTGCAATTCACCAGCCGACACACATGTACAGCGTACATTTGACAAAGCATCAATGTAACGAGGACGCATTTCGTCAGAAAGTTGCTTTCCAGAACTGTAGCCATGTCCAAGTGCTCCGTATTGGGCAGTCCCAAACGACAGTACTCTTCCGGTGGACGTCAACAGCAGAGAATGTGCTACACGGACCAATCCACCTCCAGCTGAAACTTGTACAATTCGAATGCCGTATCCAATTTTACCCATTAGCATTCGTGGTTCTTTTTCATCTTCCCGCTTTCCATGTCCCAGTTGTCCTCTTTTACCAACACCCCATGAAGCTACTCCGCTACCACCAGGACCACTAAGTGCACCATCACCACCAACACGACAAAGAGAATGCTCTGGTGACACAGAAGCAAACCTTCCGTTAACAGAACGCGGCAGAGAGGGTGGGTTTCTACCTGTACTTAGAGTGCAATACCCAGAGACCGCTTGTTCGAGATATCTTGCAAAACCTACGAATTCATCTGCACCGATTCCTTTCTTGCATCTTTTTGTTACGAGACGCCCTGTTTCACCTCCCTCAAACGATTGTTGTAAAAGTTTTCGTGCATCTGCCTCATCTGCACACATATCAATAGATCCAACTCCATTTTGAATTGAGAAATTTGGTCTATGGAGTCTCGAAACGATGTAAGGTACACGTGCCTCCACAAGCATCTTATTGAGTGTGCTGCAAGTACTACAGGTTGCACCTAATTCTTTGGCTGGCAAAAATGAGAGAACTTGTTGTGTGGCATCTTCAGGTAACTCTAAAAAGTAGCTCTTCATATCCTTCTGACTTGGTTGCGTACCGCCATCCTTTTCTTTTGCAGATGCTGAAGAATCTTTGAGATTCTTTGCTCCATCGCGAGATGCTTTCTCAGCTTCCTTTTTTGCTTTTGCTTGACGTCTGGCTTCTCGTTTTGCTTCCAAAAGTCTTTTTTTTTCTTCTTTCTCTTCTTTTGTAAGTTTTGGCATGGCTCTCGATGAATTGCGGATGAATAAGAAAGGTTTAATTTACTTCGTTACATAGGCATTGCAATGGGGTTGATCCGGAGAAGTAGTACCAGCATGTGTCACACTTTTGAGAAGAGCCACAGCTAGCGTTTGTGGTGCCGAGAGAGGTGAAAGGTCGATAGACATGACCGGTGGACAGCGGTGGACACATCATCATCATGAAGGCGATCTCTCAGTCATTTTTTCATCTGGCGAAGAAGAGGAGAACAAACAAGACGAACCGCCGAGGAGGGAAATCAGCTCTGAATCGGCTTGGCCGGCTCGACCGTAGCGCCGGCCACTAACTTTTGTTTGGAAACCCGGAAAATGGCGTATCGCCCAACAGCGCGTGTTGAAGTGCGTGGATCAACTTCTGTGACGTCACAACTTCCACACCTCTGTCACTTTTTTTCTTTTTGTCAGCTTTCTTGTCCCACCTCATCTCTATCTTTGCGAGTGGCGAGTCGCTCACGTACGTCCTTTTTTTTCTTGAGAAAGGATTCGCTTGAAAAGCACGAGGATCCATCGAATCCATCCAAGCAGCTGCGCTTTTTGTATGACCTTTTTCTCACCGGCTCAACGCCCGTAGCTTTTCCTCCACCAAACTCTCGCATTTGAGAAAATGAAGATTGCCGCTGCTGCCCTCCTTGCTCTTCCCCTCGCGTCGGCTTTCGCCCCCGCGGCGAGACCCGCTTTCAGCAGCCGTCTCTCCATGAGTGAGGTTATTACCGGTCCTGATGGAAAACCGGCTGTTTCAAAACAAGAGGATATTGATTTAACCTTGGCCATTATTATGGCTCATGACGCACGATCGGTTACAGTGACGGCTGAACAGAATGCTAGCCAGATGACAGCAGCTGCTGCCGCTGCTGAAGAGAGTGAGGAGGTTGATGTTTCCATTCCTTATGATGCTGCTGCCAAGCTTGCTTATGAAGCAAGTGATAAATCTATGGCCTATGCTGATTTCAAAACTAAGTACGAAGCCGATGCTGTTGCCTATGTTATTGCCAAGCAACCTATTGATGTTTCCATTCCTTATGATGCTGCTGCCAAGCTTGCTTATGAAGCCAGTGATAAATCTATGGATTACGCTGATTTCAAAACTAAGTACGAAGCTGATGCTGTCGCCGCTGTGATTGCCAAGCAACCTATTGATGTTTCTATCCCTTATGATGCTGCTGCCAAGCTTGCTTTCGAAGCCAGTGATAAATCCATGGCCTATGCTGATTTCAAAACTAAGTACGAAGCCGATGCCGTTGCAGCTGTGATTGCTAAGAAATCATCATAAATATGTTGTGGAAAAGGTGTTATAGATATTAATTTTTTTACACAAATACTGCTTGATTATGATCTCTCTAGTTTTTTGATAAAAGTAAGGTTTCACTTCTTTTCTGGTCCAGGTTGTAAAAAGGAAAGAAAGTGAACCCCCAAAAGTTTATCCAAAACCCGAGATGACCCATAATTGCGTAGCTGGCGCTCCTTTCCGCCCGAAAAAAGGAGTACTGTAAGTACGGGAAAAGAACTGAGAAAAAGATACGCTTTGACTATGGTCGTTAAATAATGTTTAATAAGGAGTTAATTTATTTAATTAGAAAATATATAAACTTCTGTCAAAGATATAAACAACCATTGAATTTCAATTATTGGAATGTCACTGGAGCCAATCAGAATTGCTGACGTATGAAACACTCACCGGTACTTTCCATAATATTCATTTCTACTCCATAACGAAGCAGCCCCAGCTGTTTGGTATGTGAAAATCGTTTGTGCTGCTTCAACTGTAGGCCCTAACTTGTACTGGTACCTACAGTAGTCCTACAGTACTCTCAACTAACTAGAGGCACTGACTGGCTTCTCGTCCATCAAACAGCAACAGCATCAACAGCGAGAGCATTGTCTCCGTAAGGTACCTATACATCCATCACGATGATGAAGAACTTATTTTTATTGCTTTCCCTTGTGGTCGTCGCAGACGCCTTCATTGGACCAGTGCACCGAAAACTACACAGGATCGGAAAGCCTCTCCAAGAACGAATTGTCACCGCTACATTTCAACCATTTGTGTGTCCCGAAAGCAAGAAAACCCTATATGATGTATTAGGGTGCAAACCAAATGCCCCCCGAAATGAATTGAAACAGGCCTACCATGCCTTGGCCAAGACCACACACCCAGATGCTCAAATTAGTTTAGCCACGGAGAACGATTTCACACACGATGAGTTCTCTCAAATTGCGACTGCTTGGACTATCCTTTCGGACGATCAAGAACGTATGCGATACGACCGTCTTTTGAAGGCAGATGCGTTCAAGGAACAGCTCTTTAGCAATACCATGCAAGCAAGAGAAAATGCTGGTACTTTGGTTGGTGTTCTTATGCCTCTCATCTTCAGTGCCATCAAGGGGGTGTTGGCAGGTATTAAAGCAATCGGCAGATCTGTCAAGGATGCTGCTATTGCCTTCTCGACTGCCTTTTCCGAGGCCCTTGTGGGACAGGAAGTTGGAACTGTCATGTCAGTTACCATGTACGACGAGTAAAAATTTACTTGCCAAGAAACAAAAAAATACCGGACATTTTTTACTCTATACATAGTTGAACCTCTTGTGACAAGCTACAACCAAGTTGTTTGTCTAGTTTTTTAGTTGTATGCAACTAAATAATAACCATTTACTTTACATAATATTAAAAAAAACTTTATCTTCAATTTATAATTTTTATTGTAATAATTTCTTTGCTTGATAATTCCTTTGCTGCTTTTTGTCATATGCAGGAAGAATTGGTTTTCTTAAAATAAGGCTGATTTGGATTTGACGCGAATTAGTTGTTCAGCAATGAGAAAAAGAATTCCAATATTCCCATAATTTCAACTTTATAACGCCAGATAGAAATTTAAAAGATATATTTAAAAATGTTGGACAAATATTACAATTTGTCAAAAAAAAATCCTACTTTTTGCCCTTCAAGACAGCTTCAAATATCTACATCATTTTTCTTTCCGCTATACTGTAGTAGCATTAAAATGCTCAAGTTTACTCCTCGTCATCTAACTAGAACTTTCTAATCTTTGCATTTAGAAGTTCTCTTTCCTAGTTTACAATACATTCATTGAATTTTACGTACATTTAGATAATATGCATCATATATTCATCATAGTTTAGACTCCATGAGACTGTTCCCAAATAATTACATGTCCATCAAGTTTAAGAAAAAGTTAAGATTTCTTGGCCTCTTATGAGAAACTCAGCAGACCTCAAAATTCCGAACATCAACAATCACTTCCGGGTTTCAACTCGTTCTCACAGACCACAACCCAGAGTTCTATCCCTGGACTTCAACTAACCTCAACCTGAGATATGAACCCTATCGCCACGGAGCTCTCGCCGATTGTCGGAATCACGCACACGTACCAGAGCAGACGTGAAGTACAGCACCGTATCTTGGGTCCCCAAGAGAATCCTGTTCAAATTTGTACAATAGAGTCTATTTTACGTTCATGCCCATACAAACACACACAAAAACTGTGGCGCGCGCCATCAAAGCCACACACATCAACCAACTGTAACTGCACCCCGATCCCTGACATCAAAAGCACCAAATAATACAACGCACAAGCGCCAAAGAAAGAGACACATTCTCGAAGCAAGAGTTTGAGTAGTCAGTAGTCACTGCGCCAGAAGTTCGAACTTACCCATCAACGGTTACACAGGTCGTCACTGCTGAGCGTTCTTCTTTTGACACCCCAAAGAATCAAAGCTTGTTACTGCAGAGTGTAGTACGAGGACATTAACAATGAAGACTACCATATCAGCCTTTCGTTATTGCGCACTACTGGTGATATGTGCACCATTTCTTTTGATTCACACTGATGCTTTTCAAATTTCCTTTACGGGACAACAAACTACCAGCGGTGCAGAGGACACGAGGAATAATAATCCTTATGCAGGTTACGCCAAGAGGACACCCAAACCACTGCATCAAAGGACTGTCACTCAATCATTCGACCCCTTTGTGTGTCGAGAAACCAGAAAGACATTGTACGATGTGTTGGAATCACACCCCAAGGCATCACGTGATGAATTGAAGCATAACTTTTACAACATTGCGAAAGTAACACACCCTGATGCTACGGGTGGCAGTGCTGCTGCTGCTACTGTCATGAGTATTCAAGATCATCATGGGCACGACGAATTTAACGAAATTGCCAACGCATGGCATATTCTATCAGACAAGGAAGAGCGTATGAGATATGATCGACTATTACAGGCAGAAGCCTTCAAGGAAAAAGTATGCGAGACAGCTTCTGTGGCTGCAGCAGGTGCTGTGAAGGTTGCCAGTGTGGTTGTTCCAGTCGTCATCACCACCATGAAGATTACAGCTGAACTCATTGGTCAGGCTGTATCTGCCTTTTCCAATGTGGTTCGTGATGCCATGTCAAGTCAAGAGTTAGGAACAGTAGTTCAGGTGACTCTGTACGACGAGTAAACAACGGCAGGAACAATTCCAGCATCTCATTCAAAAATTACATATACAAACGCTAGAGGAGTGTTTTCACCAAAGCGATACTTTTCTAGATATATACATATACCAACAAGCAAAACCCCCGAAAAGGATGAAAACAACATCACTCAAATTTTGCACTTCTTATTTACATTATAAAAAATTACAAACATACACCAGCAATACACAACAATAATAACACCAAACTCACATCAAGCCCCTTTTTCTTCTCCTTTATTAGATACCAGTAGATAGAAATTGGTAGGGGTAATCAAGTAGTAATGACACTCATTCTCACACAAAACAAAACTTTGACTGTACATTTGATCATCACTTCATTCAAATTCAGGTCTTCAACTTGAGTTTTTCGTAGCTGCAATACGAGCCAGTCAATTGGTTAACAGGCCCCGCTTGTACACGAAAGGAAGGCAAAACCCTCTCGTTGGCAATTAGGAGGGCTGCGACAAAGTAAACCTTGTACCAGTACTGCCACAAAAATGCCATGCTGCTACTAACTACTAACTAACATACACTCTTCACCAGCTTGAGTACGGATTTGACGTGTCCTTCAAGTTCTACATTTCGTTTGACACTTGTAGTGAATCCTTTTCTACAAATTGGACAATTCCCTCTGACATCCATAGCATGACTTTCGCACAAGGAATGTCCACAGGGGAGTGTCAAGACCCCTGAAAACGACTCTAAACAAATTGGACATTGAATAGATTCCAACGCATCCTTCACAATTCGATCCTTCTCCTCCTGAGCATCAGACGTATCCGAATTAGATTTATTAGTTTTCTCTTTTTTCTTCTGTCGACAAGTATGTAGAAGATCAATATTTTGCAGTATCTCATCTGTCTCTCTAGCTCTGATTGGTACTTGATTCATGGTAGACTCATCTTCTTCGTTTTCGTTTTTCATTCGGCGGTGGGATTTAGGTTTACTTATATTATGTGTTTGACACCCACAAGACTGACAGGAAGGTCCTGCAGAATGTTGAACTAGTCCACATCCTACACAACGTTTGACAGTGGGATTAATGTCAATTTGGCGAGTATGCTCAAGCTGAACATTGATACAACACAATATAAGATTTCCCATGGTGTTCTCTATAACAGGTGCGTGGAGAGTAGGACTACCTCCTGTACTCTGACAACAAAGAAAAAGAAGGAAAGAGTGGTGACAAGGAAAGTTTCGAGAGATCGAACATATACAGTGATGACGAAGATACATAAAAATTTCAGAACTCCAAAAATTCGGATACCTCTACCTCGGCCAGCGAGCGAAGAATTTAGTTTACGAGTACTGTACACACATGACTGAAGCATCGAGAACCAGTTCCCGTACTATATTATAAATACTTTATGTTCCTTTGGGGCCAATTAACTAGTTTGCATTTTATATATATATTCTGACTCCGCCTGTTAAAATTAATTACATCTTAGAATAGGCCACAGTCTAGATTATAACTATTTAGAATATATATAAGTTCAGTACTATCGTAACTATTCTGGTTACTGTACAGACAACAATAGTGTCTGTCCTTGCTCCAATTATAGCTATTCATATAACTGTTACACTAGGTTGTATATATATATATTTGCACTGTCTGTTGACTTTCTTTTTTATTTACCAGGTATGTACCTTACTGGTATTAATAATACATGCTCTGTACCTGCATCTCTAGAAAGGTAGTCAAGTGTTATGTTCCTCGTTTGTTTTGTGTCATGTCACACAGAATAAATGTACCGGTACAGGTACTCTTTGTTCTCTCTTTCTCTCATATTAGCTAGGCCAACTTGACATTTTCGCTCGGCTTGCAGTTTCGATAAATAAAAGGCCCATGGGCCTTTTATTTGCCAATATACTTTGTGGTATTCGTTAAGGAGCAGCTCTTCGTTCCCGTTGTTTTTTTTGGGAATTAGTATGCAATAAAAAGGACACTTCCAGATTTAAAATCATAACAGCTCAGCATTTAAAATGTGTCACTTATCAATCAAAGAAGAGAATCTACATAGTTGTGAAGAAAAAAATGATTATTATTCGCCGTTTTATCTAGGTCCTAGTAGCTCGGTACCAGATGCTTTACTATGTAAAGCACACTACTAAGTTTACATGAGCCTGCACCTGTATTAGTTAGAGAGAGAAACGATTCGTTTGGATGAATACAAAGTCCCACAAGATCAGTATTAATCTTACATGGCAAGTAAACTCCCACCCTTCGGAAACCCAACATCTCCCACGGACATCATTCACCGTCCCTTTCCTAAAAAACATTCATCAAGGCTTCTCACAAAGAAACTCCCCACTATAATTTGAATTATCAGGTAAAGTTCTGATTGTTTTTTTGTTGCGTAAACTAGTTTGGGTTCGTTGATTATTTTTTCTATTTATCTGTTGTAAAAATGAAAATGGGTACATGAAATTCGTCACTCATCCGTATCATGTTGTCGTCTGCTTTGACAAAAATATCTGACAGAATGTTTCATTTTAGTAAAAAATCACCATTTCCTGGTCCAAGCACTGCTAAAAAGGAATCCCAGGCTAAGAAAAAGCCCTACCCTTTTTGCTCTGATACTCAACTTCTACAAACACCTGGTCGTGCTCTTGCCGGCATAAACCCATTCGCACCAATGATAGATGATGACGACGACTCAATCAAAGAATCATCAAGGACATTTGTAAAACGCAAGAACCCCTCCTCGCGTCCATCTCAAATCCGTCGAAATCGATCAGAACCTGTGCGTAGTAGTAAGGGAAATCAGCAGCTTCAAATCAATCGCAACCGTTCTTATTCTCCCACGTTCAAGAACCAAGATACCATTGAATTTGAACAAACGCACGCTCGGTCAAGCACATACCCATGGGGAATGAAACCCAGTGCTAAGGAGCGTGAGTATGTAAGTCGTACACGATCAAAAGAACTTGCAGCCACGTATGAACTTTCAGAAAACTATGAATCGGAGTTGCAAAAGAACTCAAGTACAATGTATATCGATGATAAGGAGAATGGAGCGGCTTTTTCGAAATTCTCTGGACTTTTCTTGTCAAGATCTCGTAGCTCAAGTTCAACAGGTTCATCAGGCTCTCCACGTGGTGTTGCTTCCTTCTTTTCATCGAAGCATTCTTCCGAATATGCCGAACCCAACCTTCCCGAATTGTGTTAATCAATCAAAATGGAACTTTTGATCGTGGAGAATATCTCCAATTTAAAAGGTGTTACAACTTCAATCCCACCTATACGAAAAGCAGTCAGATGCTCGTATCAATAGAAGTCACTTTATATTATATTCCGACTCAAGATCTGTTGCATACCAATAACGTACTTGAAGTATCCAAGAAAAAATGTCAGTGCAGGTAGTTAAATATCCCGTACATAGCATCTGCATATATTTATATTCTAATTCGTTAAATTGTTGTTACTCCTATGGATTCAATGTCAAAAGTTGATAATCGAATCATAAATTCCTCTCGACGAATTATCCCTGATTCCGACGTTTTTCATGTATAACAATTGATGAATGGCGAATGGATGCAAACGTAAAGTGAGTGACCAACAGAATTCTTTCTATGCCCTGGTTGCATAATCTTTGAACGTTGCTCTCCGAATGCATTCCACTGCCAATTGATTTTGTATACTACTGACTGTGTTGACGAGGAAATATTATACACGTATGCGCACATGAAAATGGAGAATTAGTTGTGTAACACAGATTGATGCATTTCACAGGTGTAAATTCCTCCCTGAGGATAAATTTCCAATTCATATATGATATCAAAAGGAATAACGAGCAACAAGAACATTTTGACTAATGCAGAAAATTAGACTAGTAGACTGTAAATTCCAAGCAAGTAAGATTCAGATTTATAATTTGTTATGCGTGATTTAGTAATAGACCATCTAACATGTGTCTAGAGCGATTTTGCAACTGTAATGGATCTTGTTCTCATTCGTCTACACTATCCATTACTGTTTCCATCAAATCAACTCTTACAAAAATCCAAACTACCTGTTTGGCATTTTTATATATTGTGGAGAAGACTCCCTTGTCGTCGTTATATAGAACATTCTTTCAGAAAGGAGGTAGTATACAGTTTCTATAAGGTTGTTCTGAAAAGAAAAATTCTTGTTGTGCTTGACGCGGTAGGTAGACAAAGCAGCCTAAAAGTATTGCGGGAGAGGGAGACCCAGAGGAGAGTGCATCATTATATGTATGCAGAGAAATACAATCGTGAATGGGCAGAAGAGGACATTGAGACAAACAAACAACCTTGGAAGATGTCGATCCGAAGGTTTCTTTCGTTTGTAGAGAGAGTCCCACAAAAAGAAGCCAATGATCATCAGTACAGACGTCTTTTTAATTGAGGTTGTTGCTCTTCTTCTGTTTGCGGAGGTAAAAAAGCAGATTCACGAAGTGGAAAGGCTTGGTGTTGCGTGATGTGATGAAGTGTGATAGTGTATGTAGGGTGCTGGTGCCGGGTTGATCTTGAGGTAGGCACCTTTTCGTTGTTGAAAAAAATAAAGTGATCGATATTCATGCGTGGAGTAATCCTCAGTTAGCTTTTGTAGAGGCTCCATAACAAGGACTTTGTCAGCAGATTTAAGATGATTGAATGGTGTAACCAAACAAATGTGCTGCTTCTTCCACACTTGGTAGTGCATCATCATAGGCATGAACAGCCTCCACACAAGCCTCTCTCCACATGGTGGGACTCTGCTTCATGAACTTGGTCCTGTTGGTAGGGAAGATTGAAAACTCATCAATGGATCGCTTTCGCTTAATCATAGGTGATTCTTCCGTCACAGATCGTGCTCTTTTTGTGATTGTGGTGGTCGACGTCATGACAGACTTTACTTGAGATGAAGTCGTACTGACTGTCTTGATGGATGGTGCTGCAGAGTTACTCATGTCATCATCCATATCGTTGGTTAAGGATTGATTATCACTTTCAGAGGAGGCACTTGATGCTTCACTCACTTGATGCAATTCACTCGTGGGCACACTGCTCACAACCTTTTGTTGTTGTGTCTGAGGAGCAGAGGCATGGTCTCCGGAAGGAAGAATTCGATGAGCAAGCAGTGCTGATGATGGCTGAGTCATATCAAGAGCAATGTATGGTCCACCGTTTACAGGAGATCCATATCGGCTGTTGCTTGAGTTGCTGGTGCTACTGCTGCTATCTGACCCAGAGTTTGAAACAGCTGGAGTCGCAGTGGTGGTGACAGAGGTGATGGAAGTGGCAGCAGTAGCTTGTGCTTGAGCCTGATGGTGGAGTCTTGCTTCGACTCTTGGTTTCCAGTACCTCTTGCGATTGTTCACAAACCAGTTTGTCAACTGCTTGAGTTCAATGCCAGTGTCTGCCATGATCTGAGCCTTCTCTTGCTCAGTGGGATAAGGGTGGGCGACATGCTCGGGAGACATCATCCATGCCTTTAAGTATTCGACTGTCTCGGAGGGGAGACTGGATGACTTTCTTTGCGACTTAGCCTTGGTCGGACTGGTCTTGCTTGCCGACGATGGCGATCCTGCCGAAGTCGTGGATGGCATGCACGAGGACGACGAGACAGTCCGGACTCTCCTGGTAATGGTTGGTGACTCAGTGATCATTGCGGGAGATGAAGAAGTATCTGCTTTGATGGATGACATATTGGGATATATATGTGTAAGAATTGATGTTTTGTTATAATTTCCAGTAGAAAATGGCTGATGATGGGTGATGTTTGATGTGACGTGCTTTGGTGTGTCTTGTCAGATAAATCAGCTAAAAAAGGATTCGTAATACAGTAAGATACCACGATACCGTGTAAACTTTGCTTGTACTTTTTCCTTTTGCAAGTTACTAGAGTTTTCGAAAAGACACGAAATTCCAAAGATAGAATTGTTTTTTCAAGGTTGTACGGCACCTGCGTAGAATGTACACAAGAGGAAAACAAAAGTGAGTGAAATGATTGGTTGATCTTAGTTCAACTTTGGTCGACGAGTCGACTGAAAAATCGGAGAATGCAACGAGTGCAGAGCCGCCACCGCGTCTTTGCTGGAAGGCACCCGGATAATTGCAGTACGTGTGGTCTCAAGCGAAAAAATTAGCTATGGGTATCGTACTCAACGTCGAAATCGTTAAGTAAGTTCAGAAAGGAAACATTTGGTTGGTTCTCTCTAAACTTCAATCCACTCAGAGTAAAAATAGATACCTGCAGATGCGGGAGTCTTTCGGTGGTGAAAAAAGTTGCACTGAAAAACAGACAAACATCGATCGACCCAGTCCTCCAATCGCTGCCTCGCTTGAAGTGGTACCATTGATGTATGATGTCATCAAAATCCTAAGACATGACATGAACAGACTGACGTCAGCTTGCGAACTTCGAGGTTTGCAAAAATAGATAAGAATTATCGGAATTGCCATCAAAAGTACTGAACAAATTTCGTAGAAATTTGCGTTGACATGTAATGTAGAAGGAATACCAAACATCGTCGTAGGGTTGCACGACCGAGGGCGAAAAACGAGAAAGCGGGACCGACACGATGGCGAACCGAATTGCGATTTTCGAAACCATGACAATCAACTTTACGCACAAAGAATGATTCGTTCCACAACTTTTATTGTCGCGAAACCATAAAGAATGAAACGCGGCCAAAAACGAAGAATGGAAGGGGTCAAATCGTTGACTAACCTCGAATGATGGCCTTGTTGAACTTTCTCACAAGAAAATATGAGAAAAATGCTGCCAAGAATTTACGTACACATCAATACAAAACGTACGTGTGGATGCCAAACAGCGAACAAAACCATCACCGCCAGGACGGAAAGAACGTCACAATGATGACCTTCCGCTCAGAGTCGTCTTTGACATGAGATGTGTAAGAAATGATTCTCAACAATCAACAATATCAAATACGACTTGAGATGCTAACGATGTTCTAGAAAGCATCTCCGAAGAGAGGACTTCAAACCATCGAAAACAGGCGCCATTGTGAAGATGGATTTTCTTCATTTTTTTGGTCAAACAGAATTCTATTGAATTCTCACGAAAGCAACACAGACTGTCACCACGCAATTGAAATCAATAATCATCCTATTATCGCATGTTCCCAAGCGAAAAAGAAAGGAGATTCTCCAGAGAGTTGAAGGTAAATGCAAAAAGGAACGAAATTCGTCCAACATCACATCAATGACCTACAATACCCTAAAGCCCCATCACAGAAGAAATTGGACACAAACATCACATTACAAAAATGATAGCGCCACATTGATCCAATTGGAACGAATGGTGCTTGCATTTCTAGAATATCATGGTCTGCGCCAAGTCAACTGAGAAATGTCGGAAAGTGGCCACCGCCACTCATCTCTAGTCTTCCATGATGGAAACGAAAACGAGAAGTCGCAGAAACCCGAAAAACACGAACTATCAAAGCATGTTCACATGGCATCGAACTCATGCAAATGCCATGAATACATTGCCATGATGAGGTTGAACACTCATCCACAAGAGAGAG
>WKLE02001599.1:10368-28208 GCA_014885115.2 Asterionellopsis glacialis | reverse complement strand
AAGGCAATAGTTAAATTCAACACTTAGGAGATGTGAATGATGACAGATGACGTGGAGAAACGATTCCATATAATCCTCTTCAGGTTTCCACCAATCTTAGACTGCCACATACTATGCATGGATTTGGTTGTGAGGGTTGTGTAAGCTTCTCATAGAAGTCGAAGCTGCCAGTAGAACTCTACACAATAGTATATATCCTCCATAATCAAACACATTGAAGCTTTTCCCATTGGTTGAAGCAAGCGAATAATACTGAAAAAGCTTACCGTACAGTGTAACCATCGATCGCCATGTCTAAATTATGTCCAAAAGGCGTATTGCAAGTACAGTCCGGTAGACTTTCTTTCAGACAGTCCAACCAAGATCCAACTTCCCTCAAACATTCAGACCTACGCTATCTTACACGCATGTCTAGGAATAATAATTAGGGCTTCTCATTGGACAGCACACATAGACGTGCACAACCACTATGCATCTTAGAAGGGAAACCTAGTGTCACTACTAATGTATATGTACGAGCATATTTTCGAACTTGAAAAAGAGTACTTTTCAAATCTTTCAGATTCGTGCGTCATAAAATGTTTTCAATTTTGAAGTGTCAAACGACATCAGCGTTTCCAACATTATACAGCTGTAGGGATGTCAAGAAACTTCCCGACACGTGCGTGACATGCTGCTCAAGAAAATTTAGGCCAAGTAAACTCCCACGTTCGTGTGTGACATGCTGCTGAAACAATTTTCGCCAAGTTGTCGAAAAAATTGTAGATGAATTAAAAAAAAATCTTTTACAGAAGATATAATGATTGCATACGCGTATGATTCACGATTGGTTGCGCTTTTGCAACACAAGTCTTCCGCAAAGTAGTCCATTGCAAGTTTAACTGAAGGTATACTTTTCAATTACGTTTCGCCATCAAATCAATTCGCGACAATAAAACCTTAGCTGTGAACCCTTTTCCATCCCAGTGTTGTGCCGGTGGTATAACTAAGCGATGATCATACTATTTTTTTTCACACACTGTCACGGCACAATCCAAAAGGTGCTTGAAAGATATAAATAGCGCAACAATCATCCTTTCGACTAGCTTCTTTCTCTCCTGGCATCCTCCTACATGTTAGCAGACTTTTGTTTGAAGACAGCATCAAAATCTAGCACCGCATCTCTAATCATGTGGCAACTTAAATCTTCTGCTAAAGTAGGTTGTTACGATGTTGCTGATGTGCCATTCAACCAAGACATGGAGTCAGTATGGTTCTTGCATTTACAGCGAGAGTGAAGGAAATGCGCAACGCCTCTGCAAGCATAAACAGGCTCTTTACAGCCATGTCAATAGCCCCTGACGACAAGTTTTCTTTTGCATGAATTGCTTGTCATCTTACAGTGGTTTTGCGTTTCTTGAATGGACTTTTAATCTCCAAAAGATCAATTCCAAATAAATCCCTTCAAAGTAAAAAAGAAACTCTTCTAACAGTTTTTGTTACCACCACCAAAACCAGAGAAACCCATCATGGCGGCCATAGCAGGATCAATGCCTTCGACTTCAGCTTCTTGTTCTTCCTGTGCTTCTTGTTCCAAACGTTTCTTACGTTCTTCACGTTTCCTTGCTCGTTCCGCCTTTCTTCGAAGTACTTCATCATCTTTGGCCTTGACGACATCTTCATAATTGGTTTGTACTGCTGCTGCTGGATTAGAAGCAGCTTCCTCCTCTTGCTTCTTTTCAAGTTCTTTCATTTTGGCCAATACTTGATCTTTTGTACTTTTTTCAATTCTCATGGAATATCCTAAATTACGTTGATGCTTTCGTCCATTGATATGATCAAGGTATGTATGCGAATCCTTCAAAAAACAATCACAAACCTTACAATGCCAACCAACTCCTGTTTTGGTAACTCCATCCTAAATTAAAAAAAAATTTATTTACAAGGATTCATTCGAATGATGAGAAAAAAATATTTATAGATATCATGAGACAGAGACAAAAATTACATACAGTACTAACCTTGACTGATACTGCTCCTTCCTCAGTAGTAGCTGCTGTGGAAGTGGTAGCAACTGCTTCTGCTGAAACAATTTCGGTAGATCCAACTTTGGATTCTAAATCAACCTTATTACGACGGGCCTTGAGAAAGGCACGTTTGGATTTATGTGGTCCTGCTGCACCAGATATAGCTGGTGTGAATTCTTCTTCCAATATTTCATCTTCCTGTAATGGTCGTTTGACACCAGCCTTGACAACGGCTGTTGTAGCAGCACCTGCTCCACTACTACTTCCCTGTTCAAGTGCTTCTGTGCGTGCCTTGGCACGAGCCTCATATTCCTCTGTATCCCATGTTCTTCGAGTTACATTGGCAGCCTGTTTGTAATTTAGATTGGATGACATGATTTTGTTTTTCCCCTTGTTGTTTCTCTTGCATGTACTGTACGTTGTTCAGTATCGTACTCTGCAATTCCAATTTTCTTTTTTTCAGAATTGACGAAAGGTTTCAAGATGTTATTTTTTCAGTAATTATTTACTCGGTAAGACTAGCCAATGTTCTAGCCAAAGTAGCCCAAAGGGGTTCATTCAACAAAAGAAGATGTGTCCAAGAATTTCATTCACCGCCAGCACTTTTTGCTGGGATCCGATGAGATTGTGTGTGCAGAAAGATGCAGTGAAGTTCGCCGTCAAGGGTTCAAAAAATGCAGGGCAGCGCAGGCGAGTGAATGCAAAGATGTCTGAGGTCTGCTGTGCGCATCTTCTTGCTCTGTCCACCTGCCACTCAGCAACCGCCTGTCCTTCTCATCCATCTTGGGTTCGATCTTGGGGCGAAAGTAAAGGATGATTCATTCGACTGCTTTTCCATGTGTGTCACCCATCCAAATTGTATTTCCTTCCCTCTTGGAAGAGTTACTACGTAGAAGGCTTACGGTACGGAGTACTGACTGTCTGTAGTCCTAGTTACGGTCGTGCTAACTTGTATAAAACGTCACATTGGAATAAAGCATTCCCGCATTGAATCGTGGAATACCCTCCACATGATCAATCAGGACTCACCGACCCTCCCTCCAATCGTACAAAAGTGTACAACAGAACACTATCTCTTAGCAAACAGGGGTAAAAGCCTTGCTTGGTGCATGGGGTATTGGTGCAAACCTAGAATTCATCACATTTGTCCACTCAAAATTACGAACTTTTCCTCTCTCTAGTGAAGTCCCGGCACCGCCTCGGACATTTCTTGTTTCCTTCCGATACTACTACGAAAAGGGACAGTCAGTCAATCAGTTACTACAGTGGGCGCCAACGGGACATTGCATTCGTGACCGGAACCACTTTCGACATTCGCTTCAACAGAACAAACACCCCAGCAAGGCATTGACGACTAGAAAAAGGCAGTACAAGAGATCTTTTTATCTTTGGCGAGAGTCGCGTAGCTGAAAACCACGTCGTTGCTTACTTGGATGCACCTTTAAGCTATCCACTCAATACCATACTCTTTCCCTTTCCTCTCGCACTTGAACAGTTGGTCCCTCTGTGCAACAAAGTCAACAACTTGCTATAGAATTGCATCTTTATTTTTGATTTCAACAGATATCCAAGAATTACGTTAAGGCTTCCATTCCATAGTAAAACCAAAAGATGCCATCATTAACATCATCTTTTCCACCACCACCGTTGCCACCTGGTCTCCTAGACGACGACGACGACGACGAAAATGATGATAAATCAATCTCGACAACATCAACCACAAGTAGCAGTGGTGAACGAAATCAATTTTTACCAAAATTATTTCAACCAAAATTTGAAACACGTTCCAGAGGTCGGTCACCACCACCCTTACTTAACAATCACGGTTTGCTCGGAGGAGGAGATATCAGAGGAGGACTTGAACCACCACCGCCACCGCCACCCATATGGGGCGAAACTCGTCCCATTGGAGATGGTAGCATTAGTGGTGGTGGTGGTGGTACCACAGTATCAACGTTGGGACCACTTTCACCTGCAGGTGAAATGGCACCCGCTGTACCTACGTACCCTAGTTCCAAACGCATGTTAATGAGATCACCGTTGCCCTCACCTAAGCCTCTAAAGAAAATTTTACGACCCCAGGCTGCCATACGACAGGGTTCAGCATCTACGGAAGATTCAGATAGCGAAAGTGATCGAAAGAAACGTGAAGAAACCGCCATGAAACGGTTAGTGCAAATGGCGAAACAACAACAAAACTTTGCAGTTGCATGGTTTGCTGCAAGTTCTGGTGAAGAACCTATGTTGCCAGCCATGGTTCCAAAGCCAAAGTCTTCAAAACAACGGCCTCGATCACGCAGCAACAGTAGCAGCAATCGAAAAGTTCCAGGAGCAGGAGGACCAGGTCCTGTAGATTTAGATCTTGAAGGCGATGGACAAGATGATGATCAAAGTACAGCTAGTAGTAGAAGTAGTGCATCATCTAAAATGCGCTCTTTCCTCAAGCATATTCTTCCTAATCCCAACAACAATAATAATAACGATCGTGCCAGTGATGAGAGTTCAGGAGTGGTACGGAATTCATCCTCAGATCAGTCACGTAATGGTAGCTTGGCAGTATGTAACGAGAACGATGAAAGCACAGCACAGTCGTCCACTGGTAGTGACACTTGTGGCAGTGGCAGAAACAAGTTAATACAACGGTTGTTTCACCGTCCTGCAATACTTATACTATTACTGCTGTCTATCGTTGCGGTTATTGGTGCCGCCATATTGTTTGCTCAAGCAGGCGCAGAAGGAAATGCTGATAAGAATGCCAACAGTGTCGTGAGAGATGATACCACAGATACTCCTACACCAAGTCCTACTATGAAATACTCGACATCACCATCGTTGATGCCATCATTCAACATTGTCGAGGGAGATTCTGATTCCGATGCACAGTACGAAGAGGAATACATGAATTCACTTTCTCCTTCGAGATCGTTTCAACCCACCGGTAGTCCATCAGTCACACCTACCCTGGCACCAACGGTCACCGCATCCATGTCCCCAAGTTCTTATCCTACGGCAAGTCCTTCTGAGAGACCATCGGCATCTCCATCGGTATCGCCTACATCTATGCCATCAGCTTCTCCATCTGCGAGTCCTACTGCTGTTCCATCAGTCTCTCCTACCATATCTATATCACCATCTTCAGCCCCTTCCCAATCCCCGACTACCGAATTCTTCACTACTGTCTTTGAACAGTTGGGATACACACATGAGGGACAACAAGATAATGAACAATTTGGATACTCAATATCACTATCATCCGATGGAAAGGTAATGGCAGTTGGTTCTCGTAACTTTGCTCTGGAAGGTAAACGAAGCAGCGGCAAAGTGCAAATATACGACATGGATGAATTCAATGACTGGATACCACGGGGCGATCCTTTGGTAGGAGAGAATAGTATGGATCAATTTGGCTTTGATATTGCACTATCCAGTGATGGATCCCGTATTGCTATATCTGAACCTGGGTTGAATGGTCCTGACGGTGCCCGATCTGGTAGTGTCCGTGTATTTGATTGGACCGGTGTGGAATGGACTAAAGTGGGTGACAATATATACGGCGAAGCACAGTCGGACTACTTTGGCATCAGTATTGCTCTTTCAGGTGATGGCCAACGATTGGCGGCAGCTGCACCCTACCATGAAGCTAGTAGTGGACCTAGCAAAGCAGGAAGAGTTCGTATTCTAGAATATACTACTGAAACCGATACGTGGACTAGAATTGGTGATGCATTAGATGGTACTGGGCAGTTAGAGTGGTTTGGTTGGGATGTAGATTTGTCCAAAGACGGAAACACCGTGGCCATTGGGGCTCCTCGTAACAATGAAAATGGTGGATACGTGCGATGCTTCAAATGGAATTCAAACAGTCAGAATTGGTTACAGCTGGGTGAAGACATAGTTAACAATTTGGGCAAAGTGCAACTGGATGACCGTTTCGGTATGGCAATATCTCTATCTTCCAAAGGTGACCGAGTAGCTGTTGGATCGCCATGGAAGGATGATACTAGTCAGAATAGTGGACTTGTTGCTGTATATCAATTGGAAGACAACGGCTCAAGAAACAGCTGGTCTATAATGGGAGAACCATTTACAGGATCTAGTATTAATCACCAATTGGGTTGGTCACTTGACTTATCGGGAACAAATGGTGACTTTTTGGCTATTGGTATTCCTGGTCATGGTAGTTGCGGTACTAACTGTGGTCGCGTTACCTTCCATAGTTGGGATGGACAACTTTGGGATTCTACATCAACTCCTCTTAATGGTGATAAAGAACGTGATGACTTTGGATGGGCTATTGCATCTTCCGAGGAAAGCTCTATTGTAGCTATTGGTGCCGTACAAGCAGCAGGTGGGAAGGGTTACGCTAGGTTGTATGGTTCATCTATCTAAAGATGCCAAGGTGTACAATATCTCATAGATTATATATATAATTGAAATCAAAATTGATTTTTATAAGTAATTTCATTTTGCGTTTTTCGCCGTACTACTTCAAGAAAGTTAATTTTAGGCAATTTCCTTTCTTTTCCGGTTTCGCAATCACAACTTTCTCTTGTAGGACTTTCATGATCTACACCCCGAGTGAAAAATCTAAAAATTCCACCCTTCGAAGTGTAAACCATGGCGCTTTTCAGGTATTCACCAGGAAAGGAAACACTACTTTATTTGAATTTCAAGCACGAATGTTGCACTCCATGATATTATATCTTGAAAAAGTAGATGATTGAATTGATCACAATTTGAACGAGGAAAAGCTAAAGTGTCTCGATTCCACCGTACGAGTACAGTAGTAGTCTAGTTAGCATCCATGGTCTTTACACTGGGTCGGGCAATTTTTGCATCGTATTATTTAATTGTTATAATTAGCACATTTACAAAAAGGGAAAAAAACACTGAATGTATTTGAAATCGAACCATCACAGAATGAAATTCACAATGATAATCATGAGCCACTGTCACGGTGTTTTAAAAAATAATTAGAGTTATTCGAAAAAATGTCTTACTCGAAAAGAAGTCTGCGTGTTAGTTTGTCCATATTATGATACTTGAATGTTTGAGATTTTCTCTAATGTGACACCTCTATCCCTGATGACAGGGCACACATGCGTGTTCACTTTGTTTTACTTGACGATCAAATCCCAAGTCAGTGATGTTTTTGATTGAGAAAGTGTTGAAAGCTGTCGCTATACTTTAAACTTTGATGCTTCTCCCATTCATATGTCGCAAAGACATTTGATCTTCAAGAGTACATTATAAGATCTTCCTCGATATCCTTCAACCAAAGCAATTATCCAACTCTGAAACTTCCACCTAAAGAGGAATAGAAGATTTAATCACAATCCTGACAAGCCCGACGAAAAAAATGAGGAAACCAAAATCTCTATTAGCATTCACTCTGCTCGCGTTGTCCTCTCAGGTGCAAGGTTTTTCCGCCTTGATCCGCAAAAATCCTAAGCATATGTCCCTCATGGCTTCGAAAAATACTGACATCTTCGAAACAGATATCGGGCATGTTATCGATCGCCGTTCAGCAATGCTCGCTTTCGGTGCCTCTGCCTCAGCAATCTTTCTTCCTGGATTTCAGTCACCAGCTTCAGCATTAGGTAGTATTCCAACTTGGACCTTGGATGGAGGCGTGAAAATGCCAACCTTGGCTTTGAACACAGTAGGCCTCTCCGTCGAGGACACAGAGCGTGCAATCCGCTTTGCCCGGTGAGTTCAGAGTACCCATACCAGTGCGAGCTTTTCACGAGATTATGCCAAACACATTCTATGAATACTTATTTTTCATTTGATACATACATTCTTCCTAATCTACTTCTTTGAATTCTATTGATAGCAAACAAGGTTTCACGCATGTCGACTTTCATCCCGGGAATGAGCGTGATGGCGTTGCGGCATACATTGCTTCTTCGGGTAGGAAAGGACTCTTTTTAAATACAAAGATAAGAAAGGCACCGCCGGGGACCTTTCCTGCAGACGCAGCCGATCGTGTGAGGGCACAGATTGAAGAAGATCTCAAAATTCTAGGTGTCGAGGGGGTAGACATGCTTATGCTACGGGATAGCCCTGATTGTGCAGTTATTCAAGCACAATGGGCTGTTCTCGAGGAAGCTTTGAAAGCAGGGAAGACACGTTCTATCGGAGTAATCAATTTCTGCGAGTCTGCTCTTCGCTGCGTCCTTGAGACAGCTACAGTAAAGCCAGCTCTGAATTATTACATGTAAGTGAAAAGGCTTTGCACCTATCTGTCCAGACATCTGTATCTCTACTGTGATCATGATTTGCGTGTGAAGATGTAAAGTTCTAATTTTTAATGCCTACTACTTTGACTTTATCTTCAAAAGGCTACACGTTGGAATGGGACCCGATGCACATGGACTTCGAACGTTTGGCGAGTCACGTGGAATTCGAAGTTTCGCTTATGGAGCAGTTGGTGAGCCAGGACCCGAGGCAGAACTGCTTTCAAATCCCATTTTGCGTCGAATCGGCGAGGCTCACAAGCGCTCCCCCGAAGAGGTAGCACTTCGTTGGGTGTTACAGAGCGGTGCGGCAGTGTCAGTAAGACCTACCACCGATTTTGGTCTTGGAACGAGTACCTGTGCAGAGGGTAAGCGATGCGAAGATGGGATTAAATCGAGGGCCGAAAGCTTTCAGTGGTCACTTTCTTCCAAGGAAATGGAAGAGTTAGATTCCATCACAAGTCCTGATGCGAATCCTACGCTGTTTTCATCTTCTGGTTGTCCCGGTTCTTTTGTGATGCCCAAATAGAAAACGTATCTAGGTGCAAACAGTTCTACGCATAATTTCTCATTCTTATCGCTGTCTATGACTAGTTCAATGATTTATCTTCTAAACCGGAATAATATCGTTCGATTATGCTTTTCTCTATATGTATGATACCCCCCTCGCCATTACACAAATGCTGTAACGAACTCAGTTTTCTCTGCAAACAAAACCATACTAAGCATAACGAACAGATCATTAGATTCGAAGATTTATGAGTAGTAGACCTGCTGCTACCAAGCTGCATCTTGCATATAGAGATTCAGTCCTAATGTTAACAAGACAAGTCAAGGGCTTTGCAGATTTCGGTGGCTTCAAGTTCAGTTTCTCGTAGCCTGTGGCGTTCATAAAGTTTGGGGCAGTCTATGCAAGAACAGTTTGCAATCGGGGTAACAATTCCCGTTGTTGACTTATTCCTGGACGCAGCAAACATAGTTGGAGGTCCTTCACGCCGTGTACTCTGATTGGTAAGTGCCTTCGTTGTTGCAAAGGTGGCTGCGCTTTCGAAGCATCCATTGCAGTCACTACACAGTTTTGCAACAGCATGTGCATCCTTTTGTGCTTTGTTTAGCATCTCCATCGCTGTCAATGTTGCCCGCACTCTATTGCTCTGACAAGATGCACATACAACAGCACGATTGCTCCCCTTGGCTTTGCATCTGTTGCCACAAAGACCACACACGTCGCTTCCAAAATAAGAGGATATCATGACACTGCTCCCCGATCTTGTTATAGGCCAAAAGTGAATCCGTCTACGTGGCTTGGGGCATTTTTCATACCAAGAATTCACGTCTATCTTGTACGGTGCAAGGCCCAAGCATCGCTGCAAGGCAGCATTCACATGCTTCGTGATGTAATATACGGAATGAATTGAATAGGCGTCCCATTGTTCCAAAAGTTCTGAAGGCGAAAGTACACAGTCTCGTAGACGAAAAGTGAGACCGGGTGTAGCCGTGATTACATACGGCAAGCGTTCCTTGTGTCTTATGATTCTACCGGGATCAGCTTCTGCCATTCGTCGCGCCAAAACTGCCTGAACAGGACCAACTCTGCCACCTCTGTAACGACTCCGAACACGTCCAGTCAATATAAAATCTGATACCGGTAATCGTCCGGCAAGGATTAGTCCCCACTGGCGGAAAAGATACGACCGAACTGCATCTAATCCACTGCGAAACAGAGTGACCAGAGCATTACGGAGAACCTTTTGTGTAAGCGCGCATTGATCTCGGCGTACAGTTTCAATTCCTTTCGCTTCAAACACAGGTTTCTTTTGATCTGCTGATTCATACTTCATTCCGCAATATTTCTTTTTCTACCACAGAAACGTCAGTACAAACGCTGCAAAGTTATCACAGAGTCGAACTTTATGATGGGTAGAATTACAACAAATTGAACTTACTGTTTGCATCAATGATCCACTGTACACCTTTTCAAGCTTCAGTTGAACAGGCGGCGGATTGGAGGCTGTCACAGACTTACAAAATAATTTTCCAAACTCAAACGCTTCCTTTACAGAACGACCGGGGAGTTTTACAAAAATGCTATCAGTATCTCCATATATCACTTCCGCTCCACACCATCTTCCATCCATTTCTCTACCCCACTGGTTAGCTAAATTGATTGCATTGCTCAGGGTTCTTCTTCCACACTCAACAATCGCGTCTGCAACGAGTGGCATCGCACAACGCCCTGAAAAGGTTGCTGATGTGTACCCATAAATTACATTTGCAACGTATTTCAGAGCGAGCTGACGTGCTTCGAGTTGCCTCAAAATGGCAGGAGATAGATCAGGTACAAGTCTTTTGTATTCTTTTGCTGCCTTCTTCAACATAGCACGCGTGCTCAGCATCTCGTCCAGAACCTGTGGGAGAACACCTTTGAGAACTGCTTCAGAGAGAAAGATGGTACCCGTCGGCGCTACATAAGCACGATCTTTGGGATTGTGGCAATCAGATTCTCCGTTGGACACACCCTTAATTTTGTCGCCAAGAGACTTCATGTGGTGCGAAAGAACTGTTGCAGTGCGACTTTCAGAATAATGAAAGGGCCCAAGACGACCAGTAGTCTTCCCAGCCTCACGCATCTCCTGCCTAGTGCTGTGGTAGTCAAGCTTTCCTGCACACGTGGAATAGCAAAGGTTGTATGCAATAACAAGCGAGGGATATAAAGCAGTAAAATCACAAACCACAACAGGATCCTGAAAGAATCCAGACTGCGGCTCGAGCGTCATTGCTTGGCATTCGAGCGCTTCTTGACGGCTTGAGTCTACAATAGACGGAGAATAGAAAAAGTACGATCGATTACGAATATCAAGCTGCAAATCTGAATCTCCCGACATTTTCTTTTCTGCGATATTTCTCCTCATTTTCCAAGGACTCTGGGTTTGTGATGTGGACTCGTTGCTAAGACTTGAACCTTGGTCAATACCGATATTGTTTCGATCATCTGATAACTTCGTTTTCTGGAGACCTTTCTTTTTCCCTCTTTCGTCTGACTGGATACTCTTCAGAGCACGAAGAAGCACACCTTCGACTTTGTACTAACATATCACAGCAACGGATAAACCTGTGAGTTCTAGATGCTTGCCTTCAGAAATACGTGTGTGTCAAAATATTTAGCGTACCTGGCTTCCTCGTATTCCTGGAAAGCTTTGGGAGAACTCCACTCCGCTCAGCCTTGCAGCTTCTCCAGCTCGACCAATAATATCAAGAGCATCAAATAACAACAAACAAGCTACCCCCTGTACCAATCTATGATTCAGAACTCTCCAACGCTCCCTTCCCTTCGAGGCAGCATACCACCTAGTAAGCTGCAAATCATCATGGTACGGTATTCGTCTGTTTAGAACGGTTGCAACCATTGCAGGAAGATATGATGAATTTGGATGTTTAACTTCTTCGGCGACAATTTTCCATCCACTAAATACTAAACGCCCAACAATAGAAGCTGCTGCAGCACCGGCACCAACTCTATCATCCCATTCATTCCCAAGGCCGCTCCCTTCCCATTGCTGCTGTCCTTTTGAATTCTCTGTTGACGCCCCCCCCTCTCCTGAGTTTTTCCCAGACTCTGAAGATCCAGCGTTTTGGTTCTGTAAACCCAAACCTTTCATACCATCTTCAGCCAATTTTCGTGCTCTGGGGGTACGACCTAGGAGACGCACTAAATCTACTTTCATTGAGCTATTTGTATTTTGCGAATCACCGACCTCTGAGGGTACTTTTCCTAAAGCACGGCCTCTTTCTATTAAGTAGCCAAGACCACCGCCTTGTGGATCCCATGATAAGAGCATATCAGGATCCTTCCACTGGACAATGGATGCAAAACGAATCAGAAGATGTCTCTCGTCTCGTGCTGCTTCTACGACTAGTTTGGATGAAATACCCATTGTTTGTTTGGGTAAGGCTGAAGACATTCGTTTCATAGATCCTTGGTTGTCTGACTTTTCATTTTCAACAGGAGCGACAAGGCATCCCCGCTCTAGAATCTGTAAAGTCTCACCACCTCCTGGGTCACGTCCAAAAACATACGTTACTGCAAACACTGCATCTTTATCAGAATTTGGCTTCATTGCTATCTCCTTGGAATCGTTGACTCCAGCCCTACCTGTTCGGCACTGAACATGAATTTCTACTGCCATGACAGTCAAAGGTGAAGGTAGATCCATAAAGCTAGAATTATTATTGCTTGGAATATTTGCAACTTCTTTAACAATTTCTTCTCGAATGAAAGATCTCGTCTGAGCTTTAAGCCCTCCACCCCCTTGTACATATATTCGACCGCCTTGATTTCCGATTCCATCAAGCGGTTGATCGGTACTCTGAGAATCGCTTTCGTTTCGAGACTGAGACGCAGTCTTATTAAACGCAACACTGGGGCTAGGAGTGCTATTTGACGTCAATATAGATAGTCCCTGCCTTTGCTTAGCTGTTGTAATCTTGTCAGCTTTTCGATTTGATGCAGGAGTCAACGGGGACAATTGATCACATCCTTTGTCTTGCTTTCCATCGTAAATCAACAAGGGCCGACTCTGGCTGTTTGGAGTCGATGCTTTTGGATTCTGTGTCATCGACAGAGATGGTACCTGGCTTTGACTTTGCGTTCCAACATCGTCGTGCCACAAAACCTCTTCGACCTCTTGAGCGATTGCCAGGCTATGTGAATGCTCTTGGCTCGTTGATTTCTTCCCCGCAGTAACAGCACTCGGGACAGCAGTCAGCTTTCGAGAATTCTCGTCGATGCAAAGAGTTACCATCCTTTCCTTTGGTTTGATTGATTCAGTGTGATTAGTTGGTTCTCTTGGCCTTTTGCGAGATGACCATGAAAGTACCTTGCCTCTGGAAGGAGGCCTTTTTACGGGCTCTAGGAAAGTGCCACTCTGTATGCAAAGAGAGCCATTTTGCGCTTTTTCGTTACCAGGAGACTTCAAAGAAAGCATAGCATACGCAGAAACATGCCGCAACCACGTTGGAGCGACATTGGAATATCTCTCTAAGGGATAAAGCCGCCGGATTTTATCCGCCTGTATAAACTCTCCTCCTGCAACTTCTGACCGTGTTGGGGCGCAGCTTTGCCTCTCTAGCACTCTGCCATATTCAAGGTTTAATTCGTTCTTATCAACACGATTTTGATATTCCTGTGTAAATGTAGAAGTTCGAATGTTCGATGAATCAAGGGCTAATTCTCGAAGTTCATGTTTTTTGTTTACGGAGCTGTTCATTTGATTCGTGATCTCATCTTCTGTATCATCAGAAGCATACTCTTCGATAACGCATGATGGACTAGCTGGCTCAACTTCAATGCCCGACTGTGTTATTTGGGTATCAAAATGATTGGGATTGTAGTTGTCACGACTCGCCTGAATATCCCCATGACTTTCAGTCCTCGAACCCATTACTGAATTCTGTGTTGCCAGCATTGTCAGCGTTTGCTCAAATTCTTTCTCATCCATTTTTTCTTCATCGCTACCAAAACCTGCATCTTCAAGGTCTTCTGGATCTTCATATGGAGTGAGTGTTTCAGGATTGATGTAATCTTCGACATGATGTACTTGCTTATCTTGAGTGGAAATTATCCCAACGACCTCGTTACACTCATCGATGCGTTGGCTCATTGATGCTAGGAAATCCAGGCTAGCGTCCGAAGAGAATTGACTTGCTTGTTCATGTGGAGAGTTAGGCAATCTTGTTGGTGCGTGGCATGAGCCAATCGATTCTTTTGCAACAGCAGCGTCTTCACTGCCTTCAAACTGACCTTCAAGAGCACCCAATGCTTCAATGGCTTCATCCATTGTTGGAGTTGACATGTCAGTATTCTCATTACTCCGAAGCTTTACGACTGGCGTCTCGGCCACTGATTTCAAAGTTTTCCTTAATGCCCGAGCTCTAAGTTTGCGATCTACACCAACAACAGCATTAACATGGCGATTGACGATGTCCGACATAGCACGATAGTAATCTTGTTCCAAACCCTTGCTAAGTTTAAACAAATTTGCCATCCTTCGCTAGAAAGATCTTCTTTTGTTGACTGACTAGAAGATGTTGGATGAGTGAGAAAGTCATCGCTTGGTTTTAGTAATCTTGCCATTCGTTGTCTTTCTTGTCTCCATATTTCTCGCAAGGATGGCACGGCTCTCCAGTGAACTTGTTCTCGTTCAGTTGGATCTTCGGGTAAACTTGTCATAACACTGTTGACATTCAGTATATCACGAGTACTTGCATCAAACTCAACATCGCATGTAGTTTCTTTTTTGGTCCAAAGCTGCTCTGAGTGGTCTTTGGTAGAGGATGAAAGTTCAGGGTCGGTTGCTTTATTACGGAGATCGGCATTTTCTCCAGACGGTTCTTCAACACTCCACAAGAAATTGGATGGCACATTATTTGATAAGAATAAGATATCGTCAGATTCCTTGGCATTGCTACTAGATGATGATGATCGTTGCCGTGAGGTTCTAGGCAAAGGATGTCGAAACTTCCCCTTCCCAATGTGTATGTATGACATACCCGCTAGATTGTAATCTTTGAAAAACTGCATAGTGTAAGGAATATGAGCTTCATAGCAGTGGAATTTGAGTGCATCTGTGCCTATGTCGTTTGCTGGTGGGACAACTGTAGTTTCGTATTGTTGAGCATCAGGATGATACATTAGGGGCAGTTCTAAGCCTCTTTCAAGCATAAGTTTTACCTTCCATCTAAGTTTTGGATCATAATATTCTACTCGAAGAAATGGAGCTGCTGGACCAGGACAGAATGTGTAAAATCCTCTTCCCACTACAACTGATATCTGTCGAATCACACGGGGTGGCTTTTCTGTTCGTTTGGTGACATTCTCTGCCACACCATTTGAATTGTTATCATCTTTTTTGGCTGACACTTCCATGGATGATTGAAGAGCGGCTTCTAGATTGGTTTGTATATCGTTTACAATACGTCCCACCGAATCAGCATCATCCCAATTGACATTGCCTAAAGAAAATTGTGATTCCAAGTGAGCTGCGTGATGTAAAGATCCATCGGGACCAGCAACGACTGGGCGTGCCAAGAGATAGGGGAATGCTCCGTGAATGTGAAGGCAGCAAGATTGTAAAGGTTCTCCAGTATTCCCATGTCTTACTATTGGACCAAAGACACGCATAACAGGGACAAGGACTTTTTGATTACTCTTTTCTGTCCAACCATCACAATCATCTTTGCCCCCCTGACTTAAGTTTTCCTGGTATTCTTCCGTTTCCATCGGTGATGGTGGTACCATTGCATAGTCTACAACTATATTAAGAACTGATAATACGGGGTTCTCTACCGTCTCTTCCGAACCCTGGGATGGCTGTTGGAAAGATACAGGAGGGCCCTGCGGGGGTGATGGGATCTCCTCGTCATCATTGTGTGAACTAAAACTCTGAGCTTCCATGCTGACGATTTCGAATACTCCCGGTCTCTACAATTTCCTACCGACTGAAATGACGAAGATTTAATCGTACATTGAAGTGTATGCTTGATGAGCCCGATTCATCGGTTGATGTGGACTGACGATTTCTTCTATTAACCATGAAGTCCGGTTGGTGTCGTTGTCATGAGTGGTGGGAAAATAATGATGAAATGATTTTCTTTCAGCAACTTCTTCATTTTTTCTTTACTAGAGCTAGGGCTTCTACTTGCGGCTAGAGTTTATGTAATTACACTCCTTGGAGGGAAAAACTCTATTTTTTAGGTACTGTATCTTTTTATGTTGTCTTGCTTTCTTGTGGAGGGAAAATATGAAAGGCGGACAGACATTTATGAAATTTCCGAAATTTAGTCACGAATTTGAGGAGGATTTCATACACAGCATTTCAAAATACGGACTGGTTGGATCATCGAACAAGCAAAACATGATTATCGTGGCGTTGGAAAGATGATAGAGATATTCAACTTTCGCGGAAACAAAAGAGTGATGCAATCGACAAGTTTCATCTAATTATCCATGCTGTTCAGATGCCTTTTTCTGTTGCAAAAATTGAAATTCATAGCAAAATGCATTCACATTAGTAGGTTTTTAAAAATGAATAATTTAAATTTTTTATTATGATGCTACTAAATCCATAATTTCGAGTAATGTTTGAAGTAATGGGAAGGACTTCCGTTCTAGCGAAGTCGAAGGATATATTCTCCTTCTAATATAAAATGTGCATTTCCTCGATCTTTTACGCAAGCAGAGATCAAAGGAGGAAAAAATAGGGTTGGGGGATGACACAGTATTCAGTAATTACGACATTAGTGCTTCAGATTTCCCCAATTTCAGTCGACGAAAGATTTTGTGCATTATGCGTCAGTGCAAGTTCCATGAACTTAGCTTTCACGGAAGCCATTCTCTTTTTGTTTTGAGCGGCAATGCATTCGTTCTCTCCATCCGGTAGTTTATTTGTTAAAGATTTTCTTGGTGCCTCCACCTCCGAGACACTGCTATACCTTTTTTGAAGTTGCCTAAGAGATCCGTAGCTTGATAATTTCCTAGATCTAATTGTCTGAGAAGAGCGTAGTTTTCTTTGTGAACGCCACACGCGAACGGTGGAGTTTTGGGTGATCTCGCGAGGTAACACATTCTTTCCAGAAGGCGTTTGCGGTTGTCGACTTGAGATTTCCTTGGCTAAAACACTCTCGACCGTTAAGGCCGATATACGGGTTGCAGAACTCTCATCACTCTTCGAACTATCACAAGTTTCTTCGGAAGATGAGGAATTCGAAAATGTTTTCATGTTACTGACATTGACGACTCCTCCAGCTAATCCATTGTCAGTTTGCCCAACCGGCTGCTCTTCTTCGGCAGATGCGGTGTTCATGCCTGTCAAACCTTCTTGTTGCGGTTGTGCAACGACAATATCAACTTGACTCATTGGCAATCAGAGGAAGCGAAGTTTGCAACTTGTTGAGGTCAATGATATATGTTTCGTTATCGTTTGTTGGTGTAACTGTCGACCAAGTCAACCAGTACCTCAAACCCCGTCCTGTATGATGTTGTTCTTCTGTAGGTTTCTGAAAACAAGAATAATTCATGTTTTTAACGTGTATAATATACCAGCAGTTACATGACGATTTTTTAGTCAGGGATGAATTAGAAAAATTTAGAAAGTACACTATTGTCATAATCTTTCTCAAAACTGACTGTATCTAAGCATGTAGAGTACTAAAGATTTCTGTATTATATCGTACAGTACCGTTTATAAGGTCACATATCAGGTACGGTACTTGAATCCGGATCGCTGAAAGTGAAAATTTACGAAGTATTATACATATATACTGTATTTAATTTCTGGAAAACCGAAATTTGTTTCAATTCCATTTTTTACTTATTTCAGTAAATAACATGTACATATTTAGTATCTGAAAAAAAGGAGACCCACAAAGTGTAGTAATCACGAGTTGAAATCTGAATAAGAATGTCGAGAAAAGGTTATTTATAAATTAAAGGCCCTAATTTATAATTACAGAAAAAGACCGTCCAATCAGAGCAGGGTATTGTCCCTCAAAAGCAAAGTAATATGCGTTTAGAGAGATGTATCAGGTAAATCGACGT
>WKLE02001593.1:11040-26908 GCA_014885115.2 Asterionellopsis glacialis | reverse complement strand
CTTACTCTAGATTAGGTTATTACCCGTAATCTAGAGCCTTACACCATTTTCTCGCATGATCCCTACAAACATCACATTGCGAAATCAAAGTTTTTTTGGAAAGTCGACTCAATCGAATAAAGAGTCGATCATCGAAGTCTGTCCTCCCCACTTACTGTCTGTCTGTACTGCACCAACAGTTTTCCAAAATTTGAAATCTTTAACCCGTATGTAGTTTTTGAGGATACTGGTAGAGACCCACATTTTCCATCCAGCACCTCTCATCTTCTTACTTTTTCTCTTTTCGCCTTTTTTCACCTCGGTCGATTTGAGATTGCTTCCACCGATACCAAATGATATACTGTAATCAGACAATCAACACAGGTCATAGACGGTGATACTCTCTGTCGATAGAGGAAAACGGCGAAGTGCATCAGAACACCCCCCCCCCAAAAAACAGCATCTCCCTCTAGGTTTCTTCTATTGTTTTCTTTGGAACCATGTCCGGACGGCTTTTGATTTCACGAGGAACCAGAATGGTTTCAACCAAACAACAACAATCTAATCTTCATCGATCTCTCTCAGTTGACGCATCTCCTCTTTCATTGACTCTCTGTCAGTACAAAATTTGTCCATTTTGTAATAAAGTCAAAGCTCTCCTCGCTTATGCTGGTGTGGACCATAAGATTGTTGAAGTGAACCCTTTAACAAAGAGTGAATTAAAACCATGGTACGTCGGATTCTGATTCTGATTCTGAAGATAAAGCTATCACACGATTTATTCATATATATTTCTTATTTGTTATATTTGCCACTTTTTCATTAACTTTAGGTCAGGAGATTACAAGAAGGTCCCAATCGCAATGTTGAATGATGAACAGTTGAACGGATCAGATAAAATTTTGGAAGCTTTGCTCGAAAATGAGCAAGTGATTGCAAACCTCGAGGAAAAGTGGAAAGACACTCCAGAACAAACAATGTCTGATTTTCGATCAAAGGATGCTGAAAAGTGGATGAAGTATGCAACTGATGATTTGGCAGCACTGCTGTATCCTAATATTTGTCGATCGTTAGGTGATTCATTCTTGGCATTCTCCTATGTAAATGATGTGGAAACATTTTCACCGGTACAAAAAATAACCATCCGCGGTGCAGGGTCGCTTGCCATGTATTTGGCAGCCTCTAAAATCAAATGTACGTCAAGACATTGAAATTGGAATAAATGCTTCGGCAATAAAAATATGTCTCACTTTTTTCGCATTGTTCCTTCGTAGCCAAACGAGGCATCACAGACGAGCGAGAAGCTTTGAACAAGGTCTTATCTGTATGGGAAGAAGAAGGTCTATCGGACGGTGAAAAGGAGTTTCAGTCGGGAACTCATGCACCCAATATGGTAAGATAAAGTTGCTGTTGCAGTGAATGAACAAACTTTATATTTGGATGAAAAGTTAATCTTTTTGTTTTTTCGTGCATCAGGGTGATATTGCTGTTTTTGGGACTTTGCGATCTGTTGAAGGGCTTCCAGCCCATAAGGAAGTAATAGAAGAACGTGGCGGCGCTGTTAAGGATTGGTATGAAAGAATGAGTGGACAGCTTCAAAACTTCAAGTAGGCCTAATTGATAACTTTAAATGGCGCAAACTGTAATTCTATAATTCGAGCATTCGAAAGAGCAATTCGACTATTGTTTACATTGACGTTGACTAAAGTGCACCATCTTCTCCGTAATCTTCTACAAGTTCATCAAGTCGTGGTTGTACTTCTTTCCTGCCATCTTCTGATAAGCGATCAATGTAGACAACGCCATCTAAATGGTCATATTCATGTTGGAAAATTCGTGCTTCCCAACCTTTGAACCTTTTCTTAATTTTCTTTCCTTTCAGGCTCAATGCTTCTACCTATCGGGTTTGTTTTGGCAACGAAAGCACGAAAAAAGTTAATTTCTACGTCGTTTCGACAAAGATATGAATACCGTCATTTAGAATAGCAATCCTGTACGTACCTTGATCCATTTACTTCGCGTTACTTCACCACTCATATCAGGAAAACTGAGACATCCTTCAGTTGCATCATCTTTGGCGTCCGAAAATTCAACAATTTTGGGATTCACCATTACAATCTCTTGAAGCCATTTCGTTTTATCACCAGTTTCATTATATACCATCAGTTTCTTATTTACGCCAACTTGTGGTGCTGCAAGTCCTACGCCTTCAGCAGCATACATGACAAGGAACATTTCTTTGGCAATCTTGGCAATTGAACCATCAGCCAATTCTTCTTCCGTAATTTCTGCATTATCCGCACGAAGGGATGGATGAGGATATTTTAGAACACGCAGATCTGTACCCTCAACTTCACCTGGATCGACCTCATTCTCTACCGAAGAAAAAATCTTTGTCAAATATTCTGATTTCCTAGCCACATTTCCCATCCTTGTAGAGGGTAGCCCAAAAGCATGAATAGGACCTGTTCGAGACGATGACCGTGCGGCGGTTTGAAAGGCTTGCACTCCGCGGTAAGAAAAGCTCATGCAGCTTAAAGCCGCCATTGACAATACGAGACGCATCCGAATTCTTCCAAAAACACGAATGGCACAGAAACAGACAGTTAATGTCGTACTGTGATAAATTATGAATTGTCGGCTTGTCACGGTAGTTTGTTGACTCTGTTTTCATGTCAACCCGCAGTCGATCGTACTGCGGAAGCCACGAAAAAGAAATTTGGGGGATGTACGCAAATCTCGCGCTCACAGTTCACATTATTCACAGTACAGACACCACGTCATTTGGACGTACGGCGGACGTACGATACTTTGTGGGTTGTACAGAATTTTAAATTTTTCTGCGTGTTTTCTTGCTGAAAAAACACAACAACTTTTAACTTTTGAAAATTTATATATGTAGTACGCGGGTGTAGGAACTAATCTGTTATTAATATCATATATTGATACCTTTGTAGTTCTGATGCGATCCTAGCATTCTACGAAATGTAGAGATTGGGGAATATTGGAAAGTTTACTGAAGAAGATGGCTTCACTAAAAGAAAACAAAGCTTTCTAATGATTGACAAGGTTTTATTTTGCCATCATGCAAATACTACTTTATCCGAATCCGCCTCCACCGCCGCGGCCACCCTTCTTTTTCTTCTTCGCTGCCCGGCGCATTTTACGATTGCCCATTTGAGGCATATCACCGCCTTCGGCACCGGCCATGGCTGGATCAGCTCCGCCTTGTCCGGTCATTTGCTTCTGCATGCGACTCATCATTGTTCGCATCTTCTGAAATTCACTCATGAAAGCAAGACCATCTTCAAATGCTAGGCCCGATCCATTAGTAATACGAGTTATCCGAGATCTGGAAGAAGCATCCGAAATGAGGAGATCTGGGTTAGCTCTTTCCTTCTTTGTCATACTACAGATCATGGCTTCGTTCTTTTTCAAGCGTGCCTCCACCTCACGGATCTGACTATTGTTGATTTGACTACCAACCCCAGGTAGCATCTTCGCCACACCTGCAAGGTTTCCCATTTTCGAGACAAGCTTTGCTTGTTTCATAAAGTCATCAAAGTCAAACTTGGCCTCAAGCATCTTCTGTTGCATCTTTTGTGCCTCGGCATCAGAAACTTCCGCAGCCGCTTTTTCTACAAGACTAATAACATCTCCCATACCCAAAATACGTGATGCCATACGATCAGGATAAAATGGCTCAAGATCAGGGGTCTTTTCACCGGTACCAACAAACTTGATAGGTTTGCCACTCACACCACGCACACTCACAGCTGCACCACCACGGGAATCACCATCCATCTTCGTCAAAACAGCTCCAGTGATACCAACAGCAGAATCAAAAGATGCGGTCAAAGATGCGGCTTCTTGTCCAGTCATGGCATCGACTACAAGCAATGTTTCATCAGGATTTACTGCATTATCAAAAAAGGGAAAATAGGTGAGCTCAAAATCAAAACCATGGGAGGTACAACGAAGAAAAGGGTACGTGATTATCAGACTTACCTTCGTTCTTAATACGACGAAGTTCGTCCATTAAGTCTTCATCAATTACTTGACGACCTGCTGTATCAACTAAAACTGTATCAAAACCTTCTTCTTTTGCTTTTGCAACAGCAGCTGCAGCAATATCCACGGGGTCAGCATCGCTACCCATACTGAACACTTCAACATCAATGCTTTCTCCTAAAATCTGGAGTTGCTTAATAGCAGCCGGACGGTAGACATCAGCTGCTGCAAGGAGAACTTTTCTTTCGCGTTTGGGTAACTGACTCGAAAGTGTCTGAGAGGCCTCTTCCTCTCCCATCGCATCCAATGCAGAATAGTCGACTTCCCTTTCTTTCAGGTAGAGAGCCAACTTACCAGCAGCAGTCGTTTTACCTGCTCCCTGCAACCCAGCCAAAAGCACCACTGCAGGGTTTTCTGCCGTTCCGACGGCAAGAGTAGAAGCGGGTGCTCCACGGCCAGGTTCAGAGGCTGTAGATGCATTTTCCGAATCACCTCCCATCATATCAAGGAGTTCGTCATACATTGCCTTGATAAATTGCTGATCAGCCGTAACACCTTGGGTTACTTCTTTTCCAAGACTGCGCGTCTTCACACCCTCAATGAGCGCATCGGCGACATCAATATTAACATCAGCATCAAGCAAAGCACGTCGGACATCTCTTAGAGCCGGTTTGATGCTTTCCTCTGTCATTCTGCATCGCAACAAGAAAAATCCAGAGAGAATCAAAAAATAAATACATTAGAAATCCACAAATTCTTACTGCGAACAAATTGTCTCTTGTTTATGAATATGGCAGTACAAAATAAGTCTCACCGTTTCTTTGGTCCAAGATTTTTAGTCACATCAGAAATTGCACTGGCAAGTTGATCGAACATCATGTTGAGATTTGATGAACTCCTGGCCGCATTTGATGATCGAGAAGGAGATGATGGTGCAAACTGACTTGTAAATGTCGATCCCTGAAGGGAAGAAGGAAATCGGTTAGTCACTGGAACAAAGGCATCAGACAAAGCCGCCGTGGCAACAAACCAGGCAATAGTTCGCCGACTAACAAGCGGCATGGTTGAAGCTGCTTCTTAACGAGTCCTCTCAGTATATTTCTCTTGTTTGCTCTATTATCGATGAAACCTTTGAGCCCTTTTTCGAATGAATTGCGAAGAAGTCGTTAGAGATGATGTGTCTCGTTAGTCCCAGACAAAGCCTCTGCGGCTAAGGAGAGTTGAGAGAGGCAGGTTTGCATGCACGCTTTTGGTCGGTAGCTTGTGTGATGGATTTCAGGGATTTCTCATTGACACAGAGAGGAACACGCACGTACGTGTCGACTCGAAGTTATCGATGGGATAGGGACAGCCAGACGGTTGGTGTCGTGCGTATTTTGGGTCCCACCGAAGTTGTCACGTTTGGCCTTCGTCGGCCTCGCTTCTGTTTGGGGTTTTGTTCTTTTTTTTCATCTGGGATCTTGCTTTCTGATGTATGATGGATCCAAACATCGACGTTGCAACCGAAGCACGATGGCGACATCTAACAAATATTTTCTGTTCTTTGCAAGATTTGTTGTGTCGTTGCTTTTAATATCAGTGGTATGTCTAGCTTTGTCAAGCGATGAAACACAACAAATTACTTATACGAAAAGGTCATTAATCATAAATGGCAAACCTAAATTAATTGTGTCAGGCTCACTTCATTATAATCGAATCCCTCCATCAGATTGGAGCAATGTATTTCAGCTCGCCAAAGACATGGGGCTTAACTGCATTCAAACTTACGTTATCTGGTCAGAACACGAACCAGTTCAAGGAGAGTATTCGTGGAAGGGAGATAGCGACCTAGTCAGATTTGTAGACCTCGCGGTAAGTAAATTCAAGTTTAGAAAGCAATCAAGTATATTTTGCATCATACTATGTCATTCGCTGATCTTATGAGCTTTTCATTGGAAAACTTTATTTTGAAACAATGATTAGGCTCAACATGATCTTTATGTTGTTGTTCGGATTGGTCCTTATATATGCGGTGAATACTACTTTGGGGGTTTACCCCTTTGGCTTCGCCATGTTGACAATATTGAGTGTTTTCGCTGTGAAGACCCAATTTGGAGGCGCGAAGTGCAGAGATGGACGGCAGTTGTATTAGACAAGATTCGACTACAATTATACCCTAATGGAGGGCCTATCATCATGCTACAGGTAGAAAATGAATATTTCAAGTACGATAATTACTTAGAATGGGCAGTGAATATGGCACGCAACTTGACAGTTGATGTTCCCTGGGAGATATGTCACGATGTGCCCCAATGTGGAGAATTAAACAAACATGCGAAAGCCGATAAAGTACTTTGTGCCATCAATGGGTTCTGGATGGATTCTGGTGGAGGTGGAAATCAGCCGGGTCCAGAATTCTTTCAAAGTTTATGGGGCGCTAATCCAAACCAACCTGCGGTATGGACAGAAGATCAAGGGTGGTTTGATAAATGGGGCTTTGCACGGCGTGTCCGTAAAACATCAGATCAGCTCTATGGTATAGCCAGGTTCTTTGGTGAGTAATATTACGAAAGTCTATGGATTTGGTTGCATCCAATTCATAAAAATCGTATCACTGGTCAACATACAACTTGCTGATTGTTCTTTATTCTTCCTATTCATATTGTGCATCGTTCTTCTATGTAGCGTACGGTGGAGCATACCACAACTTTTACATGCTATCTGGGGGAAACAATTACGGTCGAAAGGCAGGTGGAGATGTGACGACAGCTTATGCCTTCGACACCGCGATTGATAGTTTCTTTCTCCGACACGAACCGCGCTACTCAATCTATAGAAACTTTTTCAGAGTGCTAATGGAATGGGAAGGTGCTCTTTTACATTTTCCACCCGCGGAGGCGATCCCTTTAAAAATGGTGATCAATGATAACAACGATGACTCGTTCACAAAACACGACGCGAGTGTTGCGGAAGCCCATGAATATGGTGATTTTGTGTTCTTGTCTAACTATGGTGAAGACAGCTCAAGCTCTGGCGTTGTCAAATATGGTAAACGCTTATATAATCTTCCAAATCACACCGTTATCGCAATTAATGCATCATCTGGAGAAGTATTGTTCAATACAAGTAGTGGTGACACTGTTAGAGAAAATCAGAGTGGACATATCGAGTCTGAGAATATCCCAATGAGGATTCCAATCAGCAATTGGGGTTTCTTCAAAGAGCCGGTAGCCTATGGTGCCAAATTGAGCGAACCAACAAAGTCCCCAGAGCAGCTGAATATCACCAATAATGATAGTGATTATCTCTGGTATAGCTTCAACACTACTCAGCTTGGGTCTATTAGTGTTGATCAGTTCGGTTACGATGGTTTATATTACGTTTACGTCGATGGTAAACTTCTACCTCCTAGTACCATACTCTCGATGGGTGAAAGTGTACAGAGTCTAGTCCACATAGAACCAAAAAGTCGTACTCTTCGAAAGCATTCAGCCTCCAATAAGATCGATATTCTGTCTGTTGCAATGGGTTTGTACAATGGTGATGTTGGTCCACACTCAGGCAAGGGAATAAAGAGTGTTACAATCGGCAATACTAATTCACCTGAAACCATCTTCTCAACAGCATGGGTTCTGAAAGGAGAAGAACTTGAAATTTATACACCAGAAGGACGCAAATTGGTCGATTGGGAAACCATTCCGTCTGGATTTCAAAATCATGAAGGCCTGTTTTGGCTACAGGGATGGTTTGATTTGCCTAGCACGCTCCAGCCATTTGCTGGCAGCGCACAGCCAAATCAAACTGCTGTTGTCATAGACCTGAGCGGATTAAACAAAGGCGTCGCCTATGTAAATGGGTTCAACATTGGAAGGTATTGGCTTAAAGCGGGAACATGCGAAGGAAATTGTGCCCCACCCAAGCATGGCCGACATTGCTACGAGCACTGGACGGGCTGTGGTAAGCCAACCCAGCATCTTTATCATATACCGTTCGAAGTTCTGAAACGAAAACGGAATGTAATCACACTATTTGAAGAGACCGCACCAGCAAAATCAAGAGATCTTTCTCAGGTGTCGCTTGTCATTCTTCACGAACACCTTGAAGAATAGCAAAGTACAAAGTAGTCAGTTGTATAATCCTGAAATCTCATAAACCTAATTATTATCATCTACTACAAGAAACATTTGTGTAACCGTAACAGCATCCCAAAAATCAGGCGCATTACTTTTTGATTTCCATTTCCGCAACAATTGGGCAATGATCACTACCCACTTGATCAGGCACGATGTAGCAATCCCTAAGCACAACTTTCTTGCTATCATCAAAAAGTGAAGGACTGCAAATGAAGTAGTCTAACCGAAGTCCCTTGTTTGGTGCACGGTTGCCAACGCGTTGAGACCAGTAGGTATATTGGCCTTGTGCAGTCGGGTGCAACTTGCGAAAAGCATCTATATATCCGGCGTCTAGTTGTTGTTGGAACGACTCGCGTTCTTCCGGTGTTGTTCCTGCACTCTTGACAAGGTGTTTTGCACCTTCATTCCATACCTCCATTGCAGTGTGGGCAACATTCAAGTCACCAAGCCACATTACTGGGACTCCTCTATCTTTTTCTGTCCTTTGCATAAATTCTAAAAGATCTTTGTCCCATTGCTTTGTCCGATAGTCCAATCGATCAAGTTTTTGTCCCGAGTTTGGTACATAGAGGTTGGATAGAGAAAATAGGGGATAGTCTACGGATATGATTCTCCCTTCCGAATCATGTTCCTCTTTTCCAAGTGCCATCGATACCTTTTCAGGAATGAGATTTGTTATGTCAGTAGCTTTGTCGGCTTTCTTTGGTTTCTTGTCTGTCTCATCCTTTTTCTTCGAACCAAAGAACGAATCCATCGTTGCTTGCTTCTTCTTACTCTTACTCTCATCACCCTGTTCGTGCCGTTTCACAAATACTGCTGTACCACTGTAGCCCTTTTTGGTTGTAGAGCAACTAAAGTAACTGTCGTATCCTTCCTCCTCCAATAAATGTCCCTTGATTTTCAATTTGGGATCATCCACATGAACTTCTTGAAGTTTTGTTTCTTGTAGGCAAATCACATCAGCATCATATTTGGTTGCCAAATCTGACAAAGCTGTTGGATGGTTACGCAATATGGCACGTAATCCTGCTACATTCCATGAAATGACTGTAAAGGCTTTTATTGAATGCAAAAGACAAAGCGGGAATTCGTAATTTTTAGCAAATAAACGTAATTCAAAATAGGGACGACGGATACATGTTATAAAGACGAGTATGCATAACATGAAAGAACTTACTGTAAGAATCGGGATTTGATTCTGGATCCCACAATTTAGGTAGAGGATCACGTTCAGTCAACGTTTGATGGCCTGCTTTTTTAGCTGTCTTTTTTTTGGTAGGGGATGACTTGACTGATTTGTCACTATCATCACTACTAGCTTTTGCCTTTTTCACTCCCTTTGTAGCTTTTCCCTTCTTTTTTGCCTTTGCAGCTTTTGACTTTGGCTTTTCCCCATCACTTTCGCTTGCACTATCATCAGAGGCAGCAACCGCCTTGTTGGATCTTTTGACTCCCTTCGTAGCTTTTCCCTTCTTTTTCGCTTTCGCAGTGTCTGACTTTGGCTTTTCCCCATCACTTTCACTAGCACTATCATCAGAGGCAATAGCTCCTCTTGGCTGCAATTTTCTGGCACCTTTGACTTTTTTAGGAGAATCAGTCTTAGCTTTTTTTGCTTTCTTCTTGGCAGGCGACTTGGTGGTCGGTTCTTCCTTCTTTTCTTCATTTGTATCTGATGATGCCTCCTCACTGGTTGTGCTCTTTGCCGCACTAATACGACTTGATCGACGTGAAGTTACCATACTTGGAATGAGGAGTGGTGTATGTTGATTCAGATGATACTTACTATTATTATTGAACGAAACGCGAAACAATTGTTGCTGCTGCTGGGTCAGTGGTGATTGTGTGGTAAACGCTGTGGTTGTAAAATATT
Organism: Asterionellopsis glacialis; assembly: GCA_014885115.2. Lineage (NCBI taxonomy): Eukaryota > Bacillariophyta > Plagiogrammaphyceae > Rhaphoneidales > Asterionellopsidaceae > Asterionellopsis > Asterionellopsis glacialis. The sequence goes on along the minus strand of WKLE02001593.1, from coordinate 16,936 downwards.
GTTGTCGAACACCACAACAAATTGTTGTAAACCAATAAGGTATCCAAAGCCAACCTTTATAATCCGACAGTGAAATTGTGCTCCTACAAAGGGATGACGATCGTTGATGTGCTCGATGAAATGATGAAATCGCGACTTTTTGTTTCATACCACAAGCTCACAAACACAGCCTGTTTAGTGTCTAATCAGACGTCAAAAAGGAAAGATGTCAATGATTGAGATGTAAATACATGTATTCATTAGCAAACCAGTACGCCTTGCCAGTTTTTCCAAGCGTTATCAAATCTTACCTTGCTCTACCCAACCTTCCGATCAGCAATGTGGGGGTTATTGGATTTTAAGATGCAAGATACTTCCAACTTTTCTAGAGGAGCTACAGCGTCAGAGAGACTATTGATATATGCTGTGTCATTTTTCTCTTGGCGGCTCGTCTCTACTAGAGTTGAGCTCATTCACAAAATCTCCATCCATCATCAGTTCGTCGGTCTATTTTTAGAATTTTTGATGCGCGGAAGTGCACGCAAGAAAGTGCGCGAAAAACAGATCTGGATGCAGAATCTCGAATTGACATTATCGCCAAAAGAGAAAACACAAAAGCATGAAACCAATGCGAAACAATATTTCTTGTACACGCCCCTACCTGGTAACGGTCGATAGAGTAAAAGACAACTCTTGTGAGTAAAAAAATAATGAATCGCTATAACCCGTGACAACTCCTACAAACTCGTGGTTTCCGCACTGCATGAGGGTGCGTCTCAACTTTGCACAATGGTATACTTTCGTGCAACAATGACAAAGTCAACAAGACAAAGGAAAACGAAAAAGCATGCAATGCCGCTGTCACAAACTGATAGTAAAATAGCAGTTGCTATTTTTGTAATGCTATTTCTATACACAATCATCACAGTAGCAACGTTCATTCGAATTTCTTTAATGGAAGATGATCATCACGTTTTGTCCCGTCTTCGAAGGTCAGCCGATCCTTTTAAACTGAGAAGAATATCACAGATTTCAAAGTTACAGCATACTTTTCCTGTGCATATAGGAGATGAATATGAAGAGATAGACTTCCCAGCATTTATATACCTTAAAAGTGACAGAGAGTTTAAGCTGAAGGTTCCAAAATTTTGGAATCCAACAGTCTACGGACCTGGAGGAGTTCGGACATTCTTGGGTAACTATGGAGAACGCCTGATTACACCAGAGGAAGCATCACAAATAGGTAGCTTTAACGAGGATGGTTTGCAAACAATTTTTGTATCTATTGCATCATATCGGGACCCAGAATGTCCTCTTACAATAGAGGATATGTTCCTTCGAGCAAAACATCCTGAACGAATAAGACTTGCTGTGGTGGACCAACTTAAGGAAGGTGATCGAAAGTGTTCATCACCAGAAAGACCATGTGAGGAAGATCCTGAACAGGTATTGTGTAAATACGGACACTTGATGGAGTTTTTTGAGGTGGACGGAGATCTCTCAGTTGGTCCAGTGTTTGCCCGTCATTTGGCTCACCGAATGTATCGAGGAGAATATTTTGCTATGCAAACGGATGCACACATGAGATTCGTAAAAGATTGGGATGATGATCTAATAGGACAGTGGGAATCAGCAAAGAACGAAATGGCGGTTACATCAGCGTATCCGTCTGACTTGAATGGATCGATTGACCCAGACACGCATAAGAGACTACGTCTCACTAGACCAATTATGTGTGAGACAGATTTTGAAGGTAGCGAAGACACCTACAAACACTTAGAACATGGGCAGCAGCCCGAAGCCATGGCTCAAATCAAAGGTAAGTTACATGGAGTTCTGTATCTCTTCTTTCTACTTTTATTTCTAAAGTATTTATCGCCGCACGATATTATCCAACAAAACCCTGACACATCCACTCCTATCGTCTTTCACAGGGGAGCCAATGTTCCACCCTTATTGGGGAGCCGGTTTCAGCTTTGGTCGTGGTCACTTTATTGTTCAAGTACCTTACGACCAATTCCTCCCTATGATTTTCCAAGGAGAAGAAATTAACATTGGCTTGAGGGGATTCTCTTACGGCTACGATTACTATACGTTAGAAAAATCTGTGACCTTTCACATGTATGCAATTAAAGAGAACAAAGCAAAAAGAAAAGAAGTTAATAACTTCTGGGAAAATGAAGATTCTTATACAGGTGTGGATGAAATGGCTATGAAAAGACTGAATGGGATCATCGGTTTAGGACGCCCAGGAGATGATTACTATAATGCAGACGAACAAAAATATGGAATTGGCAAAGTTCGTTCACTTGAAAAGTTTTTCAGCACGTTTGGTATACACAGAGATACACAGACAGTTGAACATCATCTTTGTCATTTTGTTGGAAAACCAATGTTTGATAAGTTTAAACCTGCGCTCCGTTCGGATCGAATGGGAGTTGACTACGACAAGATCGATTTTATTTTCAAAGATATTTGGGAACCATCAGAGGAGTCTGAAGAAGTGTCCGAAGAAGAAGAGGATTGGTAATATATTAGATGATTGTGGAAATATTTTTTAGCATAACAGATAATGCTTCCCATCTTATTTATTGATTGCATCTTCAGATAAGATTACCAAAGAAAATGTTGCGATTCACTTAAGTTATTCCATTCACTGTAAAATCTGCAATTTTCATTATTCTAAATTCTTTGAAATTTGGTCAGTTCCGTGTAGGATCATTATTTTAATTTTAGATTACTTGGTGTCACTCATTTTTTTGATGTCTGCTTATTCACATATCTAGAGAGAGAGGCAGTTTTCATTGTGGCTCTTTCTAGACAGTTGTCTCGAGTTTTTAAAAATGGTAAACACACCTTGGACCTCGTTCCTTTACAAGTACTGAAAGGCTTTCAAATTGTATTGTATTTCATAGAGCTCGTACTATCTTCGTACTTGTAATTTATAGATCTGGCGAGGTCGTCTTATCCAAAATATTCTTTAAAGCGACAGCAGCCAGCTCGAAACACTGCGGCTTCTCAAAATAAATTTCAAACTGTCGAAGAGACATAAAGGAAAACTATTTTTTATCGAGACATACCTTATAACCACCGACCACTGAAAGCCATGGCAAGGAGCCAACAACGGCACGGCTCTTTAAACCGTCAAATAGCTTCAGCTCTTGTGTTGCTATTCATACTATACACTCTTGTCACTGTGACTACCTTTTCCCGCATTCCTTCTCATGAAGATCATCGCGTTTTCTTTGAGGAACATGCAGTCCCGACTGACGCGAACCATGTGTCACAAGCACAACGGCGGATAAATAATAGTGAAAATGCGAACGCGATTACGAACCCAATCAAACACAGCGGCATCAAATTGAGGGATATTGATTCGATTTCTTCCTTACAACATACCTTTCCAGTACATGTCGAAGACGACTATGAAGACATACAATTCCCAGCATACATTTACACAAGAGCGAAAAAAGACTTGAAATTGAAAGTCCCAAAATTCTGGGATTCCAAAGTGTACGGAGATGGTGGAGTTCGGACATTCTTGGGAAACTACGGAGAACGCCTCATCACACCTGAAGAAGCGGCACAAGTAGGCAGTTTTAAGGATGGCTTGAAAACCATCTACGTCTCCATTGCATCTTATAGGGATCCTGAATGTGCGCTTACAGTCGAAGATATGTTCCTTCGGGCAAAGCACCCTGAGCGGATTAGGCTTGCAGTGGTTGATCAAACCAAGGATGATGACCCCAAATGTTCGTCTCCAGCAAAACCGTGTGAGGAAGATCCAGAACAGGCATTGTGTAAATACCGACATTTGATGGATTTTTTTGAAGTGGATGGGAAATTCTCAGTTGGTCCAGTGTTTGCCCGTCATTTGGCGCATCGCATGTACCGAGGAGAATATTTTGCTATGCAAATCGATGCACATGTGCGCTTCATTAAAGACTGGGACGATGATGTTACCAAGCAATGGGAATCAGCAAATAATGAAATGGGTGTATTGTCGGCGTATCCATCAGATTTGTCTGGTGCGATCAACCCCGAAACTCATGAGAGTCAACATCGGGAGAGACCTATCATGTGCAAAAGTGACTATGAAGGTTCTGGAGTGAACAAACATTTACGACACGGGCAGCAACCTGAGGGTATTCAACTTGTACACGGTAAGTAAATGATCTCCGCAAGAGACTGCTTTGTCGTTGGCATTTGACCTGCAAGTCTTTTTGAAATCGTCGCTCATACAACCAATGCCGTTTCTTTGATGCGTGGTCTTTGTGTTGTTAAAGGGGAACCTATGTTCGAGCCATTTTGGGCGGCTGGATTTAGCTTTGCTCGTGGTCATTTTGTTGTTCAGGTACCATATGATCAATTTCTCCCTATGGTATTCCAGGGAGAAGAAATTAGCATTGGATTACGAGGATTCACCCATGGCTACGATTACTATACGATGGAGAGTGCAGTGTGTTTCCACATGTATGCTGTGAAAGAGAACAAGGCAAAGCGAAAAAAAATCAAATTGTTTTGGGAAAATTCTGGATCTTACAGTGGTGTGGCCGCGGAAGCTATGAAGAGACTGAATGGAATCATTGGGATGGGACGCCCAGGAGATGATTATTATCACGAAGATGAGAAGAAATATGGATTGGGCAAAGTTCGTACAACTGAAAAGTTTTTCAAAACCTTTGGTATACATACAGACACGCAGACAGTAGAGCAAAACCTTTGTAGGTTTGTAGGTAGACCTATGTTAAAGGAATTCAAACCTGCACTTCGTTCGAATCGAATGGGACTCGACTACGACAAGATTAATTACGTGTTTGTCGACCCCGAGAAAAAACAACAAAAAAAGAGATGACGATAATTATTCTGCTCTTGCGTCTATTTTTGGATTGGACCTAATCCTAGTGACATCTTTCCACGCAAAAATGAAGATTAGGTAGTCCTACCCAATTTTCTACATCTGCGCTGACAGCACCATCATCGATAGCTAAGTTGTTCAACCGTAGAAGTGGACCGGCACTACATAATCCCAGCCCTTAAGCAGCACACCCCTGTGCACATTTCCAAATACTCCAATGAACCTTTTGGTTCTAAAACCATGCTCACTAAAGCCACGAGTTTAAAAAAAATAGAGCCTGAATTTTTGAAAAAAGTATTGTTGCCAATTAAGTGTGATCCGCAAAATCTGCCAGTAGCTCTTATTAAGTAATGTTCAATCATAACGCAGGTTCGCTTTCTTTGTTGCGAACTTTGTCGATAATGTTGTCATCTGGTGCGTAAAGTACTGGTAATACTTTGAACTTGTGTTTTCTTCCCGCCGCAGTTAGCGGGAGAGCGCGACAAGGAATTTTAGCATGCGAATGAGATGCGTACATGCTCGAGGTGCGCGAGTCAAAAAAGCGGTTCTCATTTTGGGGTAGTTTCAAGTTGAATCTCATTATACCGGTACTATTTATTTATTGTTACACCCATTCGCGCCTTCCTTACGGTTCGTGCCGAGAGGAAACCCACAAGACACATCGACAACAGAGATGGAGCATGCCATCGACAACAGTGAACAAGCGAAAGAGACGAACCAGACAGAGGACCGGAGAAAATGATCACTCCTTTGCAACCTTGGATAGCTTTATTGCATATGCACTTTTGGTATTGCTAGCAGTTTATACGTGTGTCACTGTAGTGACTTTTGGTCACATTCCTACTATTGAAGGCGACCACGTAAATATAAATTTGCCTCAAAGTCAACCAATAATTATTGATCAAGTCCCGGATGTGCACGAGCCGACAGAAATTGAAAAGTTTCAACATAGGTTTCCCGTGCATGTAGACGATGATTTTGAAGAAATACAATTCCCAGCATATCTTTTTACGAAACATAAAAAGGAATACAAAATGAAGGTTCCAAAATTCTGGGATC
>WKLE02001593.1:0-10847 GCA_014885115.2 Asterionellopsis glacialis | reverse complement strand
ATGATCTAATAGGACAGTGGGAATTAGCGAATAATGAGATGGCAGTTGCAACGACATACCCATCTGACTTGATCGGAGCAATCAATCCTATGACGCACAAAAGTCAGCACTTTTTACGACCTATCATGTGCAAAACTGGGTATGAGGGTAACGGGGTCAATAAACACTTGCGGCACGGTCAGCAACCAGAGGCACATCCTTTAATCAAAGGTATGTTTACTTTACATGACAATGAAGAAGGATGTATGTTTGAATTTGCCTTGTCTCCTTACTGTTCATCTCACTCAACATCTTTTGTCTCGTAGGTGAACCCATGCTGGAACCATTTTGGGCAGCAGGATTCAGTTTTGCTCGTGGTCATTTTGTTGTTCAGGTACCATATGATCAATTCCTCCCTTGGGTATTTCAGGGAGAAGAAATCAGCATCGCATTACGAGCATTTACTCATGGCTACGATTTCTATGCTCCTGAGCGTTCCGTATGTTTTCACATGTATGCAATCAAGGAAAACAAAGAAAAACGCAAAAAGGTCAAACTTTTCTGGGAGAATTCCAAAGAATACACGGGTGTAATGATGCATTCTATGAAGAGACTGAATGGAATCATTGGCATGGGGCGCCCTATGGAGGACTATTATAGGGAAGACGAACACAAGTATGGTATGGGAAAGGTACGAAAGACAGCGAAGTTTTTTGAGACCTTTGGTATCCATGTTGACACAGAAACTGTGGAAGACAACCTTTGCAAGTTTGTATCGAAATCAATGATGAAAGTTTTCAAACCAGCGCTTCGCTCAAACCGTATGGGATTGGACTACGATAAGATAGACTACGTGTTCAAAGATACCAATCCAGTAAAAAAGAAAAATGGTGTAAAATAGATCAATCCAAGTTATACATGTTTCTTTAAATTTATTATACAGCATTATCTCTAATATTGTGGATCACCACTCCACTAGCTGCACGGGTCAATCGGTCTTTCAGAGCGAGTGTCAGTGCATCTACTGATCCCGATGCACTAATCTCTGGAAAAATGATTTTAGTTGCTCCATCGACAAGCTCTGCCCACCGTAGTGTCTCAAATACATCTTTAGCCGCTTCAGCTGAATTGTTGGATGCACTCAATTCCCGATACGCAATAGCATATTGTTTCCACGACGATAGCCGCTGCCCATAGTCGATAATTACCATGGACGACAAGGATTCCTTGTCATCTTCTGACAGTTCAGGAGTTTCGTATCGCTCTTTGGAGAGGATGAAACTAGGAATATGAGGTGCGTAATGTCGAACTGTTTGACCAGGTGCTACAGTTGCAACATGATCTGCAGTGGTCTTGTGAATAGCTGCCTCTACCTTGAACAGCTTGTCAAGACCAGCCTTCGCCAATACTGCTTCAAAATCCGTAACAGACACGGCCCCTTGACGAAGGACTACAATCTTCCCAATTCCATCACCATCGTCGCAAGTAATTTTCGCTACAGTGCTTTCAACTCCAACATTACACACACCAGTGTCGGATGATGAAGACTGTTCCACAGGATCTACAATCCATACATCTTCGTGTAACAAATCGTCATACACATGATGCGCCCGTGTAGGACTTACATGCCCAAATTTATTGGCACTAGGTGCTGCAATTGGAACCATGGCTTTGTCAATTAACGATCGAGCTATACTGTGAGATGGTGATCGACAAGCGACATATCCTGTATTGGCCATGAGAATTTGAGGAACATTTTCTGCTGCTTTCGCTACAAGGGTGAGAGGTCCTGGCCAGAACTCGTCACAGAGCACTTGAAGGGCACGGCCTTCGTCCGAATTTTCATCTGCATTCCAGAGTCGATGGGCATCCGAAGTTTTCGTAACATGCACGATAAGGGGATCAGTGAGAGGACGCTCCTTGGCCGCAAATACCTTCGAAACGGCGTCAGGATCAAGGGCGTGACAACCCAAGCCATAAACTGTTTCTGTGGGAAATGCTACCAAGTCACCATTTCTTAAACGTGCCCCGCACTCTTCTAGTTCCCCACAGGACACTTTTTTGGCCAAGATGGGTTTCTTTGGCACCTGTGAACTTTCTTGTTGTGTTAATTTGATAGCTGTCATGCTACTACCGTATAAGCGATTGAGCCTTTCTCTGTTTTTCGTTCGGAGAGGCGGAATGAACTTTCCAGAACGTATGAATGTAGATGCTAACTTCCTTGACGTGACGCTAGCTGTTGTGAGGAGCATATACCACAAGCAAAAAAGTGGCTTGTTGATCAGCATCGGCTGTTCAATGCCACGACTCGGGACAGAACATCAATGACACGCAGAGTAGGACTAGATGAAGGAATGAGTGTCGTGTCTTTCGCAACACACAAGAGCGCTCATAACACGGGTGCAATTCATTATTGCTCTTGTCACGTCTGATGTTTCTGGAGGGGGCGATGACTGGTTGGCGGGTTCCTAGAATGGTGCAGGCGGACAGACAGACTTGGACAGATGCTGCTAAAAGAATTGATTTTCGATTTAGTCTTTTCTACTTAATTATTATGTATTTTTTGTACTACTGTAAGACTTTAATAGTACCTATTATTTGACACGAGCTCATTTTTCTTTTTGTCCATCCTCGTTAACTACCATGAATATTTCGGATTTGGATTGCATCATAAATCACGACGTCCACCCCGAAAGCAAAAGGGGTTTGCGATTCAAGTACAAGGAGACACTTCAATAAAATTGTGAAAAAATTATCTTACGTCTTCTATTCGACCTCAAACAGGACTGGCATCAGTTCAACTATCCGCTCATAATCTTTTTTAAATGTGTCCTTGTCAAAATGCACCAAGTGAATCCACCCAGCATCAGTTTTAATGTTTATTGTAGGTTCAATGGGGTTTCCAACTTCTGCAAAAGAAGGATAAATCTCCTTATCGCGCACACTCTCTAGTTCTGCGATTTCACTCAAAGCATCCATATTCAGTCCAACTAATGTGCCTTTTGCATGGCAAACCAAATGCACCATGGCACCATAAACACGGGTAGATGGAATATCAGGCAGTTCTTCCCAATCAAGACGCAATTGATCAGTGTCAGGTGGGTAAAAATCGTCATTTTCGCCCCCCAAGTATGCTGACAGTAACATATCCAACGTATTATACCCAACAGCAGCCATGGTTAAGGGGATGAAATCCATATTATGTTGGCGGCAATTTACTTCTACAAGGCGTGGTCCAACGCCATCCCGAAATATAACTTCAGTGTGAGTCATACCCCAACTGATTCCCAATGCATCTAACACCTTTTTAGTGTACTCACAAATCGACTTTCCTGTCTCAGTATTGGCATCAACAAGTTCAGTGGCATGGTAAACGAATGGAGCTCCGTTGGCTGGTCTCTTATCGTACCTCCAAAGAGCAGCAATCTTATGCTCTCCATTCTTACTGACAGTATCCAATGCATACTCTGTCCCCGAAGCAAACTCCTGAACCAGTACCGCCTCGTGCTTGTTCTTTGGTTCTCCAAATACTGTGGACCCCTTTATCGTTTCAAAAGCAAGATCTAATTCATGAATATCTTTACAGAGAAAGACATCGTCAGATGCGGATCCTCTAAATGGTTTCACAATACAATGTGGGCAATTGGTTGAAATGGTGTTGGTCCCTCGGCCAAGGACACCTGTCTTAAGAAATTCGTCACTGTTTTGACTATCCTGGACAGTTTCCGAAACAGTCTCAATGTCTAGTGCTACACCCTGAGCATCATCTACAACCCCCAGGGATCGAGCAAAATCACGAGCTTCATGAATGGTTTCACATAGTTTTTGTTTTACAACCAAAAGTCCATTTTTTGCACATGCTTCGTTCATTTGAAACTTATTCCTTCTTGCGGAATTGACTCCGTCATGATTGGCTAAATTAAGTGCGGTACCAAATTTCTCTGCATCTTCCAACCCAGCATCTGATTCACAAATAAGGCCCACTATTTCGAACGGGATTTTTCGTTTCCAATCCTCCAATGATGCTACATCTGTTGGCATTTCGCTCGTTAGTAATTCTGCATCTTCTGAATCTCCTTTTAGACGAAAGAATCCACCCATATAGTTGCTCAATACGTGAACAACGCCTGCACCATAGACCTCCTTAGCAACTTCTGACAAATACAATCCATGATAAGGACAGAAGGCATCGACCAATACTAAACCTCTCTTTTTACCTTTACTCCAAATATCAGGTACTTGATAAGACGGGGAAAGATTATAATTCAAGGTTGCTTTAGCAGAGTTGGTAATTTCTTCTTCTTGATTCCCACCACGTATTGAATACAAAAAACGCTGCTTGTTTTCGGAATATAAATTGAAGGGTGACGGTGGTAGGAAACGACTATTTTCCACAAATGAACTTTTTGATTCTACGAGAAACCCACATACAGATAGAAGCTTGAATGCAACAATAATAATCCCGTTGCAATTCAACATGATATTCTGTAACTATGATATAATTCAATTTGAAGTACACAAAAGAATTCACGCCAAACGATCAGTCAAGCGCTTCAAAGTAAGTGTATCTGAACGGTTTTTGACGTGCACTGGAAATATCAAAGAAAGGATTACAGTTGAAATTGTAACGTAGACCTGTGCCAAAACCTGTCCAAGGTTCTTTATGAAGCTGGAAACCTAGATGATACTTGATGAAGTGCGATGTCTGTTGGCACGAGATATTGTGATGGCGTATGTGTTGGGAGAATGATGGGTTTTTGGACACTTTTTGATTTAGTCGAGTGAGTCAAAAATGATTTTCTTTGCTTTCTTATCACGTCAACTTTCCATAATATTGTGTGCAATGTGAGCAGTGATGGGCTTTGTTGGTAAATTTTGAAGCACATCGAAGCCAACTTTTGTAAATTTCTACCATGCAGGTTCTTTGATGCGACCAGACTAAAAATCAATGTATCGTCGACAGTATCCCGCACACTATTAGTGGAATTGAAATTTCACTTGAACGGGTCCAATTTGAAGTGACATCAAAATTCAAGTACCAAAAAATAAAAAAATGTGTGGCTTCGAAAGTTCCTGAATTCTACCATTTTTCTCTAATGTAAAAGCAGTGAGATTTTATATTTAAAAGTTTACATGATTCGTGGTGAAAGGAGATCTACTTTATTCCTTCAAATCCTTCATGCTATATATCCTTTACAAAGAACGAGCTCTTATCGGGAATGAGGTCTGTTTGGATAGGCTCAAACACTTTTCCAACTGAGAGTACTAACAATGCTAGTGCAAGTCCAGACGTTGTCACAAATTCTGGTAGATCTGGGATCAAGGCTTGTCCCAAAAATAAAGCAATTGCGACTACTGCCTCAACCTTGAACCCAATACCATAGTATAAAATTTCCCGTACACAGACCACTGATAAAAGTACAGCAGAGATTGGATCTGCAGTTACAGATGGTGATATCTCTACTATAGTTGTTTCATCAATAGAAAGATTAGCTTGGATCGCAATTATCAACTCGAATAGAATGGCGAAAACTGCAAGGATTGGAATGATCTTGTTCAAAATAGTCAAAATAGTCAAGTCCGTGGAGGTGTTATTTGATTTCACCTCGGAATCGGAACTTAGTAATGGAGGTATTGTTAGTAATGTCAGACAGGATCCCCAGATAATTGTGACATGTGATGATTGTTGTAATGAAACAACCGTATCGTATCCAAGCCCCGAATCTTGAAGCAATGTTACAGCGCAGGATACTAAGAAACCAAGGGATGTTAAAAACAGAGTTGAACGATAACTTAGAACTCTTATTCGATCAAAAACTGAAACAATTTCATTTTCAATGTTCGGATTTTCGGCAGTAGTTTGATCAACCATGATGTCTTCATCTTCTTTTTTGGACGCAAAAAGGCATAGATTATTGGAAAAAGTTTTGTCAAGGACAGGCCGATTTTGAAGTTTTGGAGGGATTCTAATAGATGATGGCTTTGCTGACGGAAGAACACTGAACGCACTTGAGTTCTTGATAAGAAAAGCAAAAATTGATTGGAATACTAGCGTTGCAACAATTGTCATCGTCCTTTCATGGGGCAGATGACGAATTTGTGCTGTGTTGCGTGTTCCGTGTTGGCTCATGTGGAGGGAGAAAAAAAATCTCAAGTCTGATGTATGACGTGTTGTTCGATGTTTTGAGTGATTGAAAGAGTTAAAGTTATTTTTGGAAAATGTTTTTTGGAGACCGGCGTACAGACGCTTTTACTCTCCACCCTTTTGCTTACCCTTTACTTACTAAAATCTAGTACATCTCTACTGGTTTTCTACCGGAGTCCTCCAACAGCTGTCTGCCCAACACAGTTGCTGCTTTGACTCAAGAAAACGCTTGAAAGGTGCGATCGCGATGGTGAAATGTGCGCTTGTGGAATGGTGAAATGACAGTTTGCCGGCGAAATGTAATCATGGTGTATTAATGATCCATATGCAAAACAATGAGATGTGGAAGGCGTCGGAACGGTGCAATAGAACGATCTTTCATCATGGTCGACAGTGTTTTGGTCTGTCGTTTCATGCGCGATTCTACGTGCAGCTGAAACTTCTTTAAAAAAACGCTTGGTGGTGTTGGGTCCGATGTTTAGAATGGAGACAACTCTGTGGCGTTGAACAACAATTCGTGTTTACCGTTCTTACTGAGATCTTTGCTGTTGCTAACGTTTTCATTTGCTATTGATTTCACTCTAATTTTCCGAAAAAAGATGGGAATTGACTTGAAAGCCGGAGGACGCCGTGTAGGCCACAAGAGCTCCACCAAGCTCGTTAAGACCGCCAACCCTTACAACAAGCTTTTGATCAAGCTTTACAAGTTCTTGGCTCGTCGTACTGATTCTAAATTCTGTGCTACTGTTGTCAAGCGTCTGCACATGAGTAAGGTCAATCAGCCACCAATTGGCCTCAACCGTCTTGCTAAGTACATGACCAACAAGGATGGAAAGACCGCCGTTATTGTTGGAAAGGTTACCGACGATGTTCGTATGATGGAATGCCCCAAGATGTCTGTCTGTGCTCTTGGTTTCACCGAGAATGCCCGAAAGCGCATCGAAGCTGCCGGTGGAGAATGCATCACCTTTGATCAACTCGCTCTTCGCGCACCCAAGGGAACTGATACCGTTCTCCTTCGTGGCCCAAAAAGCCGCTCCGCTCTTGCCCACTTTGGACACAGCACCTCTGTCACCAACCCCCACACTCACGATGGTGTCAAGCCATATGTCCGCTCCAAGGGACGCAAGTTCGAACGCGCTCGTGGTCGTCGTTCTTCCCGTGGTTTCAAGGTTTAAGCTTGATCGTATGGAACAAATAAATAAACTAAAAATATTAATCCCACACAATCTGTTTAACTCTCTGCAACAGTCATGTATTTTCTTATCAAGCAGGGCAAACATAATAGCTCCAATAAACTTAAAGGAAAGTAAAAGTTATGAAAAAAGAACAGAGTCTAGTGGAAGTTGATCGTATTGGTACGAGCAAACCAAAAGTTTATTTTGAATTGAAAATGGAGCTTTCTTCCACTCTCATGGGACAGAAGTATGAAAGAGCCAATGCAACGATTGATAGGATTTCTGTAGACTCGTAGGGTGGTTCATCAAATCAATTTTGGAAAGTAGGACTTTTTTCCCATGGGGTCTACAAAAGATCTTTATTTTACAATTTGCTGAACTACGATCCTAATGATTTCTCATTCCCTTGTGATTCTGTGCCTCTCTGAATCATCACTTCGTTTCGAAAAAAAACTCTGATGCAACAATTTTATTTCTGAATAGAGAACGATTCATGTCTACAATAGAGAGAAGCAGCAGTGGGATATAGTTCTAGTCTAAAGAGAGAGACTTTCTTTGCTATAAAAGGTTGTATTTGGTGGATCAGCAGTTCCGGTGAAACTTCGCCAGAGTTTATATCTTTCCAATTTTTGCTGTGTCAGGTGTTTACCGTTGCGGTATTGGCGCAGTGGTAGCGCATCCGATTCCGATTCGGAAGGCCGCGAGTTCGAATCTTGCATACCGTAACTTTTTGGAACCGCGTACTGTACTGGTTCCTTACGGTTTCTACGGATGGCGGAAGATCCATGACGGCGGGAACTTTCATTCCTTGTTGTGGTCGACAACCATCATCAACATATTCATTATGTTTCGCACCATTGTTCTTCATACCACCTTCTTCATGACGCTGGCTTTGCGCGTGTCCTGAATTGATACCTCTACTCTTCTCGGTCAAACAAACTTCTTGTTCACAAAAATAATAATGAGTGCGACTCACCGAAATCTTACTCGACTTCCTTTGCATGTATTTGAAAATCTTGTCCAAGAGCAGCCACAACCACAACAAGGGGAAAATGAAAATGACGATGGAACGGCAGCATTGTCACGGAATCCTGAACAACTACGTAATGCTATTTGTTTGAAATTAAAGCAAGCGAATTTTACTGCAACTACTGGTAGTGGTGGTAGTCATGGTGTGACTACCGTTGGAGATTTCTTAAAATTGTCGTCCACGGTATTGATGCGTATAGTAGACCCACTTTTGATACATGGTAAGAAAATGAATGATATTTTCGGTTTGTTAGGGTCTTTGCATTCTGTTGAGATCTTTAGATTTTGTTACTTTTTTGCGTCTTATTCACCCTTTGCTACCTCCATATCTCTGTCATTTGATTCTAAAAAGCTGAATGTGAAGTACTCATAAGTCGCGTATGCCAGTGTTGTGCACCAACTCCCATTACTGCATTTCATCTCTTGAAGGCTACTGAGGCAAATACGGATGGCACAATAACAACGACAAATAGAAAAGAAAAAGAAGGAGTAAATCACAAACGATATTTATCATCGGGTATGTCCATTCTAGATTCTTGTTTGAAGGGTGGATTTCGTATTGGGACGATATCTGAAGTTGTGGGGAGGGCTGGAGTTGGAAAGACCCAATTGGCATTACAGCTTTGTGTTGTTGCAGCAAGATATAATCAAGGGTGCGTCTATATTGATACAGAAAAGAAACTTAGTTTACACCGTTTGAAAGAAATTGCAGAAGAACGTGTAAAAACATGCAATCATACTCATTCGAATGGTGGGGTTGGTGATGCTACTTCTATTAGCACATCTGCATTGCCATCTGATGGAGACTTTTCCTACATGGGTTCAGACAATTTTGACATTGATATTTCTGTACAGGAAGAGGAAGGCAACAACAATTCCAGTCCAAGTGGGCCCCGGTATAAAAGTGCAAGAGAAGTTTTAGAAAATATTACAGTCCACTCACCTGGGTCAACTCATGAATTACTTTCTGTTGTTGCTAATATAGAAGAAGAAATTCTTCTTCGGAATCAAGAAGTTGAAGACCAAGCAAGCAACGATTGTACTTCCGTGCAAAAATTTCCTGTGCGACTTGTTATACTTGATAGTATTGCTGCACCAACAAGACGAGACTTTGGGAAAGAATCTGCACCACAACGTGTATCTGCAATATTCCAGGTGGCACAAATGTTGAAACGGGTAGCTGACCAACTTCAAGTTGCTGTTGTTGTAATCAATCAAGTTGGGCTACAGCAAGGAGGCGATACTGCTACAGGTATTCGAAATTCCAAAAGTGTGAATCTAATGGGTGATGACGTCAACACTGCAGACACCAACGACAACAGCATTGGGAGTGATTTAGTCGCTGTCAGTGCTGCTCTGGGAACCTCTTGGCATCATTGCGTGTCTACTCGATTACTTCTAGAACACGAAAGAGACCCTCATAGATTGAATACTATTCTTGATGAAGCACATAGCTCAAGTAAAAGAAAAACCTATGAGGACGCCGATAACAACAATACTGCTGCATGGAAATTCGAGAGAGGACACATTCGCACAGCTACACTTGTGAAAAGCAATACATCAGGATACTCTAGAATGGCGTACGAAGTTACATCTATAGGTCTCAAGGAATTATAACATAGAGAGCAACATATATATTTTCACCACAAACTGTACATGTACGAAACAAAACCCCGAACGAAAATACATTATTGAAAGCAGAACCAAACAAGGCGAGATTTAACTTTCAACTTCTCATGTACAACTTTCAAGCCGAATTGAAAGTTGTATGGCCACATAATATTATTATTGTTTTGATTTTTTTTTGCGGACTACATATTATCATTCGATTGTGCTCCTATAACAGGTGCATTGTCGAATACATCATCTCAATCGCCCGGTTTCATTTTAGCAACAAGCACGGCTGTGAGGATCTGTAAAATAAACTTGTTTGAAAGTTCTGTATTTTTTTTGTGCTTGCAGATGATTGAATGAAACAACTATTCTATACAGTACCAGTATCCTTTAAAAATTAAGCCTCTTTTCTTCTTCTTTTTATCTCGTCAGCTACGTGTATGTGTATCTTACCAGGTACACTCATTGTATTTTTACAGTTCGGCATGTTTACTTCTATTTTGTTTTGTGAGAACAAGGATTTTTCAGATGATGTCACACATCCGCAAAGTTGCAAAGGTTCATAAGTGAGTTCATGTTTTTCTTATATAATATAATTTTATGCCACACCGTCGTACTGTATCAAATTTATATGGATTCTACAAGGTACCAGATAACTGTATATTGAAAAATGATTCAGGCATGTAAGAACTATCAATGTAGTCCTTCGACCGTTAACATTTTGATCAGGTCCTACAGATTTAGCATGCTGCACTATCAATGAATAACTCCTGAGTGCAGAGCATGCATACCAGGTACGAGCTCGTATGTACCTGTACCTGGTACCTGGAGTCCATTCACAATCAGCCGTAGGCACTTACTTAGGAAGTGGGGGTCAGTTCAGGTTTTGCGCGCCATTCTCT
>WKLE02001586.1:0-10271 GCA_014885115.2 Asterionellopsis glacialis | reverse complement strand
AATGGTGTTCTGGTGTATTAGGTGGTTGGACATGGGGGCAAGTGCAGTAGGCAAGTTGCAAGACTCGCGTGATGATGTCAATAAAATGTAATAAGGACAAGGATGGATGAGAACATGCAGTGACGCACCACGTACAAGAGAATGCTGACATCACAAACAAAGCACATGGAATTCCACTGCACAGCAGCATGTCTCAAAAGCATGATGCGCCATGCCAGAATGCAGTGACACACCAGTCCAACAAACGCTCATTGGCTGCCTCAGGGAGTTCAGCTCACATGGTAAAACTGAACTCCATTGGAACTGAACTCTAAGTAGATCGGCTGTAGGATCCCATACAAGAAATAGGTCAAGAAGATGAATCAGTTGATTATCAAGTGTTTTTAGAGACTAGTTAAAATAGCTCATAATTTTATTCACTCCAACAAGTTTACTTCCTTTTTTTTCAATATTGTTGTCAGCATAGTGCACTGCTACCAAAAAAAACAATATTCCATTTTTTAGGAAATATGTACTAATGATAATATGTAATAGTATTAATTTAGCTTTATGTAATTGGTTTATATTGGTGTTGTCATTCATGTCATTCTCCTTGTCATCCTCCTAATCATTAGAAGTACCAGTAAAACTGTCATCATCATCTCCATCCTGATGCCCCAGTTTCATGTTAGTGTGACCTAGAAATATTAATGTTTCTTCATTAATCTGGAAGGGATCTGAGACTTCCTCATTTGTTCCATCATATTTGGGTGGTTGCACCAGGACCACCCATCCTCCATTTTGACCCTTGTTTTTATAATCCATATCATCCTTAGAAATTGTGTACATTTTGTTTCCGCCATCAATATGCTCAAACACCATACCTCTGTATTTCTCTAACAATTTCACCTTTGCCATGGGATCATTTTCCTTCAACAATGGTTTCTCTCAATCTTCAAGCCAACACCTGAATATGCATATTTGTGCTGCTGCAGCAGGCTTAAGTGCTTAATTATCAACTCACAACTTTCTTAATCCAAGGTCATATGATTCATCTTCCTTTGTCCACACAATTGAAGCTTGAACTGATGAAAAAGAAAAGCCAAAAAAAATCAACTGTTCAAGAGATCCAATGGCTGCAAAGTGTTGAACACATCCTCCACAAATCTTAGCCATGAAGCCTGGGTTGAAACTTGCATGTGTACAGTATGACAGGGAAGGCTTGACTCTCTTAAGTGAGTTGGAGTTGGTAAGTGTGCATCTCTGATACTGGTGTAATGTGATCCTAATAGTAGAATATGATACAGTAGATCCTACCTGTTACAGGAGGATCATTTCTAGGATTTATGGTGTGCTGTAGCACTGGGCCTATTGAGCAATTTCTTGCTTAGCAGCTGCCAGGAATGATTTTTGGGTTTTCCTTAACCAACTAATGGATAGTATGGCCATAATTTTTTTCTTAATCCCACTAACAGATTGATTGGGAGGACAGATTTACTGACTGGGACTGCCGGAGTGTCTGCTTTTTTACAGTACTTCCGGATACTGGGACAAGTCCCATTTGTTCCCCAATTATATTCAAAGAAATTCAACAGGCTGGGCTATAGGTATGAAATAGCTGTGTGCATTAAGACAG
This sequence comes from Asterionellopsis glacialis, assembly GCA_014885115.2. NCBI lineage: Eukaryota > Bacillariophyta > Plagiogrammaphyceae > Rhaphoneidales > Asterionellopsidaceae > Asterionellopsis > Asterionellopsis glacialis. The sequence continues at coordinate 8,656 of WKLE02001586.1, read as the reverse complement.
GGTTGATTGTTTTGGTGAATGGTCCATTTAAGGCTGGTCTTCCTGATAAAATTGAATGACTGGTTATTGCATGGAGAAATGTACATGGCAGATGGTAGTGGATACTGTGATGGTAATCAGTGGTGCATACATCCAAGTAGAGACAGGACCATTGGATATGAGTATCAGAAAACTGTTGCACAGGCAAGACATGAGACCATAAATGGTTTGTTTAAGAATTTTTCTTGTTGGAAGCAGGTTTTCAGGAATAGGCCTGTGCTTGAAAAACACCCTATAGTATTGACTATGGCAGCAATGAATGTTGTACAGGCCAGTCTTATAGCAGGGTATTCTACGTTTGATGTAGAATATGACAAGGATGACAACATATTTTAATACACCATTAATAATTCTTCAGGTACTTACTTAACTTCTGTTTTACTAGACTATGTAACTTGCAATTTACTGTTGTAATAGGAACTAAATCTTTTTAGTAACCTACCAGGTACCTTACTGTACCTGGTACAGTAACTCAGATAACCAACACCCAGTACCTTGGTATAAGGCTTAGTAAAGAATAAACAGTAGTACAGTACAGCCAAGGCTCACTCCAGTTGATCTGCGTAATTCCACGTAAATTTTGATTTTCAGACAATTCCCTGGTAGATTTCCTACCTGCTCTATTGAAAACAACTAGAGTAAATTTTTATTGAAGGAACGGTGCATTTTAAGGAACGGGAATTTATTGCTTCCAGATTTCCAATATCCCTAACTCTAATGATTTATAGGATAACTGGTACCATTACAGTGTCCTTGATGTACTGTGATCAGGCCATTGCAAGGTTACTCATATTTACGCAGTTTGGACCAATTGTTGGAGACTTTGGTATAACAAGGTGCCCCTGCTGTGATTGCTAAATTAAAAGCAAACAACCTTGATGTCAACAAGTTGATCAAGGCTGAGATTGCAGCCATTCTCTTTGGAGCTTACCATGTGATGACGAATAATGAAAAGATCTTGAAGCCGGCTTTGGCAAAAGAGCTTGAGGAACACATCAAAGAAGACAAAACATAGCTTGATGCTAGAACAGAAAAAAAGCACTGCAACACGCGGTATAACACAGTGAAAATATGTATCTTACTTTAGTACAAGAATCTACGTAGATCCTACATGAAGTCCAAAAATTCCTGATTGTCAGGAAAAATGAGCACTTTTATTGGCTCCTGAGCATAAAAAACGAGCACCTTTTAATGCTTGTTTTTCCTAGTATGCAATGATATCTCTGCTGCACAATTTGGTACAGACCTATGAGAGATATCATTTTTTGATGGAAAAACGAGCACCTTTTAGTGCTCGCTTCTCAGCCACCTATTTTCTACAAGGAAACCTTGGTACATGCTTTATAACTTTATAACATTTGGGTCTTACAACTCGTAAGAATAAAAATTTCATTTTGGGTCCTTTATAACATTTCGTATTCATTTTATGTGTTTACAGTAACTTGTCTGTATCAAAATTTCAAAAAAAATCTAGATGAATCCCAACAATGTCCCAACGATGTTAACTGAGGACACGGATGTAACTGGGGTAGAGCACATTGTTGCAATTATGTATGGGGAAGGCATCTTTAGACAGACTCCCTACCATTTGAATCTGTTTCTTTTGGTATTTTATGTTTTTTTCTGACATGATGACATTATTGTTTCACAGTCATTCCAAAATGCGAGGGATGAAAAAATCAAAACATGCATTGCCAATATGCTTTGTCTATCTCTCAACACTTTATTGCACTTTTGCAGATTTGGATTTGATGGTTCTTTCTGATATTTAAAGAAAAATGGTTTCACATTCATTCAAAATCAGGAAGAGTTAATAAAGCTAGAGACCATTTGGAAGGTAGGACCTGGTGAATTTATTTATTTACATGAAATGGGTGGGACAGTGCAATTCCAGGAGGAAGGCTGACAACAGGCAAAATATGTACGCTCCAAGAAATTTTGTGGTTTGCAATCCATTTTTTTTAATGGCATTTATTTTAGGTATTTTTCTTGATCATGTTTGATCTTTTGAAATTCTTTCCATGAACTGTTTTCCATATGGTTGATTTTCTTTGATTGATAGGGAGTTAAATTTGTTGGTGACATCTTTTTGCTCCTTATCAGTTTGTGGTTTGTAAGTGGCAAATAGCTGTTTTAAAGATGTTGTATCATCTTCAAGGAGTTTGACTTTGGTATTCAAGTTTTTGATAACTGTTTGATATTCCATCATACAATTCATGGCCAAGAGTAAATCTGAATTGGTAGTTCCCAAGCTTCCCACATGTATGGGTAAATCACGTGCTAACACACGAGTTGTACACCCTACATTCACAAAAGGGACACGCAACTTCACGTAATGGACATATCTCAGCCTTATCCTTATCTTTCATATTCCTTGGATATTTATCACCACAGCCTAACGGACACGGAATAATTTCATATGGACAATGTAATATGACTTTTCAAATGCTTTCGTGATATTTGTACATCACACTTATCATTAGGTCATGTGGCTATAGCAAACATGCATGACTTGCCACAATCTGCTTTGTCACAGTGTAATTGAAATTTGGGATCTAAATGACATATGATAAGTCCTGCCAACACATTGCATTCTACGTTGGGGAAAAATTTTACTGGATGATAAATCAGCACATCGTTCTGCAAATCCTGGTGTTCATGATTCATTGTATCTCAATTTAAATTTGACATTAGATATTTTCAAAAAGACGTTCCGACGATTTTTACTTTCACTTTCAGCAAAGGCCTCCAACTTTCTGTTAAGACTTGTTCTATTAGCTGATGCATGTTCTTCATAAATTTTTGATTCCTCACTACCAATATCTATCAATTCTAGACAAAGCTTGGTCTTCCATGGTAATGCAACCACAACAGTCAAATCTGACCTATTATGAACTAACATAATGAATGCTAAAACTTCTAATAATTTCATTGATAATGCACTTTTGACTTCAGAATCACAATAATCACATTTGGTATATATTTTGGAGGGCAAAAATTGTGAAGGATCAAATTTCTTCACCCGCATAAGTCTACGATATTGCACCCAATGCAACGCAACATTGCGTTTGGGTTTAGAATTTTGTATTGCACCATTTGTAAAATCACGCACATAATGCCATCCTTCTTCTTGCCGGCTCTCCCCATTTTCATCTCCATTGCCATTACTCAATTCAAAATATTCTTGTTCGGCCAATAAGATTGGCTGGAAGTCAGTATCTTTAATATATGTCCAACCTTTATCTAACAGGGCTTCACTCACTTCTTCTATAGTTTTCCATGACAGTGTACCATCCAGTGTAAAAAATTGACCACGATCATTAGGTAAAAGCCCTTGTTTAATAAATCCACCACCAATCCATGCTGTTTCATTTTCATGAATTTCTACTTCAACTTCTGGCATTAATAAATGCTCAGATGATGTTGATGATGATGACAACGATGGTGACATAGTTCTTTCTTGGTACCATGGAAGATTGATGCACAGACCTTTCTACTGTACTCGTACTTACTAGCAACAAGTCATGCTCTTACCTTCCATGGCAACAAGATCAAGAGATCCCCCTGTCAGAGAAGTCAGATTGCTCGGGTTTTACATGTAACATTGTCGAGCAATGTCGGGCAAGTGTGTGTGAGCACTAGCTAAAACAAATGGCACATGGGTACTGTACGGTATCTCGTTGATTGTTCTGTGTATTCTGTACTAGCACTTTTGAGGATTCTGATTGGCTAATTGGAGCAAGTACTAAAAGGTGCTCGTTTTTCTCATTGAAAGAGATTAAGCTCCTAAAATTTTGACAGCGCTAAAATTCCAAATTTTCTTTTTCTTTGTATTATCTAATGAAAGTAACTAGTATACAGCTCAAAAATCCAAGGGCATCCAGAAAAAAAAATAATTTTAGCTCTAAATTTTTTCTGAGATCGCTCCTCTGGCGGGAACACTTTTTTTTCAAAAAAATTCAATCACAAAAGGAAGCCCCGTAGAGACCTGGTACATATTCTACAGGGACAAAAAAGATACATCAAAATACTCTACGAATTCTTTCCAGGAGTCGACAATAAAGCATCACCATTGACCACATCAAAATGGCGGAAGAAGACATGGAAATCTTCTTAGGAAGTGAAGCAAACACCTTCAAGAACACCCATGATGGTTGGTACCACCATGGAAAAGAGATTTCTACGGAAAAAAAATAGACTAGTTTCTGTTATGGATCTCTTTTGATGAGACCACCTGGATGCTTCTTTGTGATTGCTTCTGTCTTCTCTGTCTTCTTTGTTTCTGTTCTTACATTTCCATATCCATCACCATATTTCTTGACACACTGCGCAATACGACATGCAACCAAAAGAAGTTGTTGGCTTTTAGCTGTCAATTGCATCAGAACCATTGATAAAAATTATCATGCTGAATAATTTCACTTAGCTATTATTATTTGTAACTTGGTTTTTAAGTTTGAAGACCGGCCGGGCTTTCTCCATTGAATACCCAAAGACATCATACCAGGAAAGAAAAAAAGCGTTCCTGTTAGCAACTGCAAACCAAAATGTACTGTTGCCTTTGTATGAAAAAGTTTTTGTTGCTGGTGGTAGCAAGGGTGTAGGACGGATGGTTTTTGACTATATTCTTTAAAACGGGTCAAGCATTGTTGCATTAGTGAGAAATGCAGATACTGCAATTGAGTTAAGTGCATTGGAGGGTGTAACATTGATCGTGGGAGACGCCTTTGATTACAAAACAGTAGAGAATGCAATGGACACTTGCAATGCTGCCGTATCAACCTTGGGTGGAAGTTTACAAGATAATGGCAAAATAATTGATTATGATGGTAACCAAAATGTAATCAAGGCTGCTGGTATTTTAGGAGTGACCCAACTTGTATTGGTTACCAGCATTGGGTGTGGCACCAGCAAAGAAGCTGTGCCACTGTTAGTATTAGAAATATTTTAGGATGCATTGGCTGCCAAGGAGAAGCTGAAAATATATTGATAAAATATTATACAAATATGAATTGGAGCATCATCCGTCCAGGGGGACTCACATGGGCACCGGCAACAGGGCAGGCTATATTGACAAAAGATAATTCTGCTGTTGGTACTATTCACTTGGAAGACCTAGCAGACCTGATAGTTCAGGTCCTGTTCTCGGATAAGTGTGAGCGATTAGTACTAAGTGCTCTCAACAATGCTTCAGAAGAAGGGACAGATGCAGATGAGTTTAGTTTGAAGGAAATTTGTGTACAGAGTTAAATAATCAAGTTATTTTTCAGCAATATGTTGTTGGAGTTGTGCATACTGCACACAGGAGTCCAATTAGATATAATTTAGTGCGTACTTTATAGAATACACAGCATACTCACAATTCTCATGTTAGATATGCTTTCAGCTTGTAAAGTGGTTGGTAACAACCTTACCTGAATGCTTTCTCCACCATCATTGTAAGGACCAAATGTTTTGACTACCCTCCTATTTCTTTTGTATGCTCAAGACTGTACAGTAACCATATTTTTCATTAGTGATGAAAGACTTTCAAGTCATCAATATACATGTGGTGAACATTGAATGAATATACTTGTACATATGGATATGGTCGGTACATCTGGACTATCTCATGACTTTTGACATCCATGTCTATTTCTAGCATTAGGTAGATCATGAGCGATTGTGACAGACATCTGCAGCCTTGGGAGATTAAGGTAAATCATATAAATAAAACATTTATTTTATTTTTAAAACTTAACATATTATGTAATATTTCATGTGTATCTTTAAAATGTTACTAGTATTATTTAATTCTCTATTCTAAACATTTCCTCATGACTCAATACCCGCTGGACAGGCAAAAGCCTTATGATTTATAAATGACAAAGACTTAAATGCTTCAGGGTTTTTAGCATGGACTGTAATTGGTGGCATGTCACCGTGTGTGGAATTGAATTCAAGTGAAATCGTAGGAAATTCTTTCAGAACACCTGGACGAGTCGGAATGCCAACAAACTTGAGTTCAAATGTCGTTTTCTTGGAACAGTTCAAAATACCTTCCATGTTACCTGCTAAGATCCATTCCATTTGGGCAGAAGAAACTGTATAGAACATACATAAATCTCCTGAGGTATTGAAATCACTTGAATTGCATTGTGTTGGTTTAGTTACGCTACTAGCGTGCGTCAACAAGTTACTTTAGTGTCACAGGAGCACCAACCAACCCCTCTCTGGAGGAACAAGAAAGTTTGACAGCTACAGCATTTATACAGGTGAATTCCTCTTTTTCCCTCAACTTTTCATAGAAACTATCTTGATTCAAACCCAGGACTTGGTTGAAAGTCTTTCCAAATTTATCTTGTAAAACAACGTGCAAGATTGGCTCTTGGTCTTTTGTTTCGATTGATTCATCATATGCACGTTTAAATCCAAAAGAAAGTTGTTCACCCTCTGCAATCGCATGTTCAAACAAGTCTTGGTTCATGTCTCCATTTTCGTTGACTCGTAGAGGATATGGTAATCTGATGTCCCATTCCTTAATAAAAAACAGTACAGGTGTGTTACAGTGCAGCAAAACACTTATCAAAACTTTGTCCTCTGTGTATGAGTAGCCGTTGGTGCTGTCAACAGTTAAAGCAGGCCAATCCAACAATTTCCATCTATTCCTTCATCATAAATTTCTCCTTTTATGTCTTCTTCTTCTTTGCTGTCATCTGCATGTATTTCATCAATTATGGTGGGTGATCTGTGATTTTGATTTTTGCTGCTGGTAAATCTGCAACTTAATGCAAATATTCATCATAAGATTTTATATTTTTGGGTCGATATTTGTCGATTGGGATCAGGGGTACCTTACGTTGAGATGCATCATAAGGCCCAACATTTTTAAAAAATCTTGAAATAAATGATTCAGATACTTTTGTTCCTGTTCTATACTGAAGTCCAACAACATAACTTAGGTTGGTTCTTGTTGGATCTTCTTTACGAAGATCCAAAAGAACCTGTTGATCGCCACGACACAAACATTGTGCACCTACACCTTTATACGAACTTTTGTTGTCTCTTTCCTTCTTGAGAATTGATACAGGTACAATATGACCTGTTTCCTTGATCTCCTTGATGATTTTTGAGGAGTAAGTTGTACTTATCTTTGCTTTTCTTGCAAGTTCTCAGATGGAAGGTAGATGATTTTCCGAACAGAGGAAGTCACAATCAATTACTTTGATTGCGACCTTTTTTCCGTAGAAATCTCTTTTCCATGGTGGTACCAACCATCATGGGTGTTCTTGAAGATGTTTGCTTCGCTTCCTAAGAAGATTTCCATGTCTTCTTTGGCCACTTTGATGTGGTTGATGGTGATGGTTTATTGTCGACTCCTGGAAAGAATTCGTAGAGTATTTGATGTATCTTTTTTGTCCCTGTAGAATATGTACCAAGTTTCTACAGGGCTTCTTTGAAAAAAAAAGTGTTCCCGCCAGAGGAGCGATCTCAGAAAAAATTTAGAGCTAAAATTATTTTTTTTTATATTCCCCTGGATTTTTGAGCTGTACACTATTATCCATTTAAAGTAACTGGGAAATATTTTTTTTCGGGGATGGAATATCCCTTGATTTTTTTTTCTTCGAGTCAGGCAATATTTTTTTTTTTTCAGAAAAACACGCGGTATTTTACAACAATCTACCATGGAAGCATTGTAGAATCTCTACTGAGTTCTACAGTACCAGACAAGAAGATCTCACATCATTCTTGTCAAAAAATTGAGAATCTACCTATTCCCATGACAACATCAAAATGGGGTCCATAGAACAGTTTGCGATGGGAGAAAACATTGAGAGGAACTCTCATGGTGGTTGGTATCATAAGGGTAAGGAGTATTTGACCGAAAAGAAGAAAGAATGTCAAGAAATTTACCATAACCTATCTTCTAACAATGTTGAACCACCTTTCATCAAAGAGCTAGCTTCCACATGCAAGGTCGGATACAAATTTGCAAAGAAGATCATCCAGGAGATTGAGAAAAAAGGTCACATAGTACCTGTTAAAAATCTCAAGAAACAAAGGTTATTAAAGCTGAGTCATGCAAGAGGTGTTGGGGTGCAATGCTTGTTGCATGTAGACCAACAAGTTCTTTTGCAACTTTGATGGGAAGATCCAAGTAGATCAAACCTTGGTTATGTAGTAGGCCTTCAGCAAAGAACAGGAACACTGGTGTCAATTTGGTTTATAACCAGATTCTTCAAACATGTTGGTGAATACAAAGCTAGTCTATGGAAGGCTCCAATGATACGGGTAGATAAATATCGACCAAAAAATATCAAAACCTACAAAGAATATCTTAAATATGTAGCAGACCTACCTGCTTGCAAGCTTAAGTTTGGAGATGAAAAAAGCATTAAGGGAAGTGAACTGTGGTCACGAAAGGCAAGGCCTGACCCTTTTACAGGGAGATCTTATGCCAGCCAGTGCCATCCGACTTGCGAAATACTTATTGTGCCATGGGTCTATGTACTGTAGACCCTGGAGTTTCTACTTTACTATAGGAAAGAAGAATTCTGACTCCGCATCATTTTTTGCTTTTATATTAAATGCTGTTGGAGTTGGTTGGCTGCATAGAGGGGACTTTTTAGTCCTTGAC
>WKLE02001580.1:0-21085 GCA_014885115.2 Asterionellopsis glacialis | reverse complement strand
TAACCTTAACTCCGCACAAACTCCGCGCACAAGACTTCGCACAAAACTCCAAAAATCCTACCGTAATCTCTATCGTCACGTATATATTACAGGTATGACGTGAAAAGGACTTTTGTAGGACGAAGATCGCAGTCTCTGTCGTGTTTTTTTCTTTGCAAGTTGACACCTTTGTCGGCATTCTCTTTACACGTTTCAAAGAAGCACCTCGTGACTTCATTTCCATTCCACTAGAACCTGCATGAACTGGTGGACAAAGTGATGCTTTTTAGGAATATATATCACATCGGAATGACACCTTCCGCGCCGGAAAATCTTTCGACTAGCATGGTTCAGAAGGTAAAATCGATAGTGCCCCAACGAAACAGCCAAAAAATCCTAAGGATTTTAAGACTGGTTAGATAACATTCCATTTGTTAAGATGATCAAAACTCACTAAGCCGTGATTTGGTCTTTTGCTTTTTCTTCACTGTTTTCCATTTCTGTCACACACTCATTCACTCTCCGTTGGAAATTTAAGAAAATGTTCGAATTCTGTGAACGAAACGAGAAAACAGATATCATGGGGAATAGGGTGAAGATGGCATGCCAATAGTATTCAAACTGTTGTAATTGTTAAAAAATTCTTCCAAACTCCAAATTACTTAATTGGTATGATACCTGTATTCAGATTCGAAATAAAAGCAGAAAGTACAGCAATAAATTTTGCCTACATATATTCATAAGCAAACAGCTCGATGTGCCGACGTTCTTGTTGGTCAAAAAAGGTTTGTCAGTTCTTTTTCCATGACATTGAATGATAAAGAGATGCTCAAAAAAGGAATTGAAAACTGGAGAGATATTGGTTATAGTCGTTGGAGACACATGCCCTTGATGATGTCACCTGATACCCCGGCGACAATAATTCCCATTATTCCTAGGCTCGTTTCGCTTGAGATATGAGCTAGATTGGAGTTTGGCATGATTGCGAAGGCTGCTTTGTGCTGATAACCATTCATTGCACATTTGGGTCTTCTTTTTGTCATTTTTAGAAGTGAAAATTTCTAACTTCTTAGTTGTAAATTAGTGGTAGTTACCAGGTTGTACATTTGTTTGTTTGAAACATTTCGTTCTCCTTAAACTTGAAGAGATCTCGAAGCATCCTGATAATGATAGCTGAAGTTGAAAAACTGTTCGACAATCCCTATCATATTCAAGTTAAGTTTGACAATAATAACCCCTCACCCTACAAGTGTCCCCCAGTGATACTTTCTAGAGTACGTATTTAAAAGTGAAAACACAAAAGTGAAAACAAGAAACCTAACCAAGTGCGAGCAGCAAAATTTACAACTGTACTATATGTATTAAGACTGCTCATTATCAAGGTTAACTAACGATGTATAATAGGAATATGTTATGATCATGAATTTACTCTGCTTGAGGTTCTAAAGCATCTTCTTCTTCACCTTCTTCTGGTTCTTCTGGGACAGGATCTTTCATATCAATGTAAGATTTATCAAAGAAGTGCAATCGGATGTACCCATCCTCAGCACCACTAGCATAACTAAGTCCGTTGGGGTTAATGTCAAGGGCATTGATAGGTCCAAAGTGACCCTTAACAGTACCGAATTCCTCTTCGTACACCAAATGGAAGAAACGAGTTTCAAATTTACCAACCTTACCTGCAGTTGTTGTGACACTCATAGCTTCTTGTCCACCTCCAAGCAATATATGATCCTTTGTGTTGGAAATGACAGCATCATTCACAGGTCGGTCCGTTTTGTAGGTCTTCCTGTGCTTGAGATCTACAACATCAAAGAGTTTGGACGTAAAGTCAGCAGAACTTGTAATGAAGAGTGTTTTGTCGCGATTGAAACTAACACGGTTGATCTTTTTGTCATGTGCAAAGACTTCTTCTAATTCATCTCCAGTGATAGGATCATATAGTCGGAAGGCGCCATTGTCAAAGGTTACAAATAAGGCCTCGTTGGCATTCAACCATGTAATATTGGTAGGGTTGACACGTTTGTTGGTGGTGGGGTCCTTGGGGAGATCGATTTCAAGACGTGGTGTGTCAGCATATTCATCAGGTGATGCACTTTGGGGAACATCGTACACAGATATTTGTGCGTTATGTTCCACAAAGGGATCTGAAATCGTAGCAAACATGTCAGACCCTTCAGCCCATGCAGCACCACGGACGGGACCACGATGAGCAAAGGTACGGAGACATTCGCCAGTCTCGCAACTCCACATTCTAGCTGTAGCATCAGCTGATGCTGTAATGAGACGAGTAGAAAAGCGATCACAGTCAAGATCCCAAATAGTACCCTTATGGCCATTGAAAGTTCCTAATCGATCACCAGTCTCCGACCTCCATACAGACGGAACATGATCCTTTGATGCGGTAAAGAGCAAATCACCATCGTAGTTGTACTTGACAACGGTGATAGATCTCTCGTGTCCCTTAAGTAAAATCGGTCTCTGTTTTTAATGGTTAGATTATAAAATCAAGTAGTGAAAGAATAGAATGAGATTAAGTTGGTGGGGGGTCAATACGATGTTAAAAGGCACTTGAGGAGATTGAATAAAGTAGATGAGAAAGAAATTATTCCGAATCGCGCAACACTGGTGATCCAGACAATCTGCAATGCTTTATCTTAAACAACACATGGACAAGAATAATTTATCCCAGTGCGTTGCAATGTTCAACAAGTTATTTACGGTGCAGTCGTGCTTTTCGGAGAGCAATCCATGCTGATAACGCATTGTCAGGAGAAACATTTGGTTTCATCAGAAAATGTTATCTTGCCCGGCCAAAGTAACTCTTTTCACAGTTCAATATTTCAATACATCTCATTGTAAGCTCACCATCTTGATTAACTTTGTTATTTATTCTCTTGTCTCGTGCGGTGTAGCAAGATAGAGATGGTGATTGCTTCAAGGGGTAAGTCAAGATCAAAGGAGCAAGATGCTACAGCAACCACAACAAAAGACGGACAAGACCTGCGGTAAGAAACCACAACACCCTCCACCAAAAGCATGGAGCAACCATGCAACGCACACACGGACAGGTGGCGGCAGCTTGCTCTCACACGCACAAACTTTACGTGCGGGTTTGCCTCTTCCGCGGAGGGTGGCTCTCGGTGAAAAAAAGAGCGGCTACGGGCGGAGCTTGTGTTCTCGTGCATTCGCATAAAACGCGCAAGGAAAACTTTAGGCTCGTACTTCGACCGTCCTGAAGAGTGCAGCGTTGGTCACCTCCAACCAAAAAAATCTGTGAGAAATCGCATGGACAGGCATCTCTGTGAAAATCCCGCATGCAAAAAGAAGATTTTTGTTCTTTCAAAACACGCAGTGGCACACCACAATCAGTAAAAGGGGTTGATCTCTTGGTTCAAGAAAACATCATTGTCAAGAGAAACTCCAGATCCATTCATTTTATACTAGAAGAACGAGAAAATAATGGGGAAAAAACGAAGAGGAACAGCCAAAACTGGTGATCAAGCTGTGTACAAATCACGGAGCCAACATCAAGAGAAAAATGCATCACACTCAAACTACAATAGTGATGATGATGCCATGTATGATAAAGTTGATCGTTATCATAATCGTAAGGAAGAAGAAGAACATATTCGATTTGATGATGATGAAAATGAATCCGATGATGATGATGGAATTTCAAAAAAAGAAAATGTATTGGATTTAGGAGCTGCTATTGATGATTCCGATGAGGATAGTAGTAGCAGCAGTGATGACGATGATGATGCCAGCGATGGCAGTAATAATCATGATAATTTTGATGTTGAAGATGATGAATTAGAGCAAGAATTAAGTAGTTCAGATGATGACGATGATGAACTTGAAAATATGAAAGAAGAAAATGTACGTGATTGGGGTCAGAACGTATATGGTGGTGATACAGCTGATTTAGAAATTGGACAAGAAGAGGATGATGCCTACCTTGAAGAGGAGGCAGCCAAAGAAGTTCAAGCTGCGCGGTATAAGGACATGAAAGAAGATGACTTCATGCTTGATTTTGATCAAGATGGTGATGACGAGTCCTTGTCATCTTCTGATGAAGAGAGTGACGCAAAGAAGAAAAAGAAGAAGAAAAAGTCAAAAAAGGCTTCCTCAAAGTCAGACGACCTAAGTGCATCAACAAGAGACTTTTCAAAATTATCGCGATCTGATAAACGAAGACTTCTCAAGTCACATCACCCAGAATTATTACCACTCATGTCACACTTTTCAGAAGTAATTCAAGAGTGGGACGGGAAAACACGTGTAGTTGCCAGTGCTTTGCTTGATGGGGATGATAAGGAAACACCAGAGGTGAGTTTTCATTGTAACCATTGAAGTTTGTGTTTGCTGTCTTGTATATGTTCGCAAAGCACCCATGATAGGCTGGAATAGATGGATGTATTAAGAAAATGCCGTACATCATACTCTTCGTCGTCTAAAATGGACTTTGAAAAGTATGGTATGTGGTACTTTCTTTTTCTCCGCCGACACAATTGTGTGTTACTCTGATATTCTGGCAGAAAAGTGGTGCAATATTGATTTATATGGTGCCAATTTTAATCCTACGGGATGACCTTTGTTTCAATGGTCGATCTCCGCTTGTATGGCTTACCTACAATTTATTTGAATTGAAATGTGTATGTTCATCACGATTTGGACAAGTATTGCACGAAACTCATCTTGTTAATCTTTTATCTTTTATTAATTAACTTGAAAAAATGATTCCTATCAAAGGCTGTTGGTGCAACACCCATGGGACTTCAGTACTTGGTCACCAAGTCAGCCTTACAGACTTCCGTGGCGTTGAATGTAGCCATGTACTTGCTCCTCAAGTCGGAACAAGAGTCTTCTGGACCAAATGGTATCATTGAAGAAGATGGTGATGCTGACATGCTTGACATTGGAGGCGCATCTGATGAGGCTACTTCCATTGAATCTCATCCCATTATGGCGCGTTTGAAACAATGGAACTCTCTGGCAGAAAAACTTGAAGACAAAGTTGAATCAAAAATTGATACTCTTTCAGATCAGTTGGAAAATTTAGTCAAGGCATCTGCATTGATGAAATCTGATGATGATGGAGAAGAAAGCAGTGAAGGTGAAGGTGAAGTTGCAGTCGATGGAAGTGATGAAGAACATGGAGGATCCACTCCTGTATCCGATGTAGACGCAAAGTTGGAAGAAGCATCGTCATCTTCTGAACAAGAAGAGGAGGAAGAAGAACTTGCCAAGGGTGTCCTCAATGAAGCCAGGTTTGGATTGAGACCGCAAGAAATCGATTCTTCCTCTTCCACCAAGAAGAAAAGTAAGAAGAAGCGGGTGAGACGTGCTATGCCCTCAGACTTTGGAGATGATGAGGATGAGGAAGATAGAGATGCTGATAAGAAAAGGAAAGCAACTTTGTCGCTTGCTTCGACGGTTAATGCCATTGAACAGAGGTCACAAAGCAGAAAGCGACGATCTGCCCCTAATGTGGAGGATGTTGATGAACCGAATGAGGATGAGGAAGCGCTTCGTCGGGGCTTGGAGATGATGGAAGCTGAAATGGGTGGTCTTGAAAGCGACGAAGACGGTGGTGGAGCCAACAATAACGATGATTACATGGACGATGAACTAGATGATGGCCTTGATGAAGATGGTGGCGGATTTTATGAGCAAGTCAAGAAAAGTAGTAAGGCCAAGAAGGCAATGAAGAAGAGTATGTATGAAGTTGCGCCTAAGTATCCCGTTCTGGATGATGAAGTTGAGGGCGAACGTGCAATCAGCCGTGCCATCATGAAGAATCGTGGTCTTGTCGCCCATAAGAACAAGCTCAACCGCAACCCTCGTGTTAAAAAACGTGAGCAATACCGTAAGGCAGTCATTCGGCGTAAGGGTGCAGTTCGTGAAGTTCGTACTGAAGAAGGACACAAGTACGGCGGTGAAACAACAGGTATCAAAAGTGGTCTCAGCCGAAGTAGAAAACTTGGAGTGCGATAAGCTCTTCTTCACTCGCTAAAGCAATAATTATGAGCTTAGAATTATGCTGTGCAGATTGACTACTGTAGAATTGTTCATTGATCTTCCACCAAGTCTATCTTTTTCATATCCTCTTCGCTCATCACTCCCCCTCTAGCAACATACTCGTGATATTCTTGCATCCTACGTATCAACAAAGAACTCCGGCCATTGGGTACAGTGTCGATCATTTCTATTCCATGATACGACTGTTGTGGAGTTGCAGGCCACGTCTGGCGCATCAAGATATGTAACTCCATAGCGCTCAGGAGTAACTTACTGGGTCCCTCGAATTGCTCGTTCCCATCAGAAAATTCATTCTCCGGATTGTCTTTGCCAGCATTCCCTCCCAGGCGTCCCTTTCTTCCTACTCGGCGATAATTTTTATTTGGAAGGTGCAAAATATTAAACTGTCCAAAGTTATCCATGGGTATTACCTGTTGGACTCCACAATGTTTCTTTCCATAAAGCTGCTGAGAACTCATCCACACACGCTGTGTACCCTCTGCTGGTTGACCAGGATTATTTTTCATGCCCGGTCTATTTTTCACCATATTAAACTCACAACCAGGACGTTGTTTCCATGCCAGCAGTAATTCTCTGGTTGCGAGGAACATACCTTGATGGTGATTACTCATGTGAACGTATTTATCCGATAGAGGTTTCTGGGGAACTGCGTCGACTGATTTAGGAATGGCCGGTTTCCATGCATGTTCCCAGTAAACTCGAGTGACATTCTGTGTAGCATGCCGTGTCTTGTCATTGATAATTATGTCAGGTGGGAAGTTGTATTCGTACCGTACAACGCCAACATTAAAGTCAGAGGCTTTCTCGGGTCCTACAAGTTCTTTTACTCGTTCGGTTTCGGAAATGTACGCTGCTACAGTTCGTGGTGACACTCGAATATCATCTTCTGTATAAATAAAGAGATCGTATTCATGTATTCTTTCATAAAAATAGGGACGGTGGAAATCAACAAGATGTAGCCGTACGCGGGGGGGTACCAAAATGATTTTAATAGAGAACCCCGATCGAGGAGATGGATTTGTGGACATGAACCGTGAATTGAGCAAATCGATGAGAGTTACAGGATAAGCAACAGTGGAGTGGATAACAACGTCCACCTTTGCCCCACTTGCGCACAAATCAAAGTACCCATCCAAGACTTCTTCTAAATGAGGGATTTGTGAAAAATCAAAGGAAGCAATTCCAACTAAAATTCGAACACCATCTAGAATAGAACGAGGATTGCCTCCTTCCTGTGATAATTCTGCCTTTTTGGTATCTTGTGTAATTGGTTCTGAGATACTTGGTGCCTGTTCATTTTTCCGTATTTGATTCTTTGCAAGTTCCGACACAGTGGCTGGCAAGGCATTTGGGTCGGAGTGGTGCCAAGAATTTACCTTCACATTGAGAACAACCACAGTACTAACGATACATCCCAGCACAAAAGAGAACAATGATTGTAAAGGCACTGTTCTAGAGCCAGTATTGCCTTTTCGCTTCCGTGGTGTGTTCGAAGGCATTCTGCGTAGTATAATATTGACCAAATTTCTACTTGTTTAAAAAGGAATAAATAGACTTGATATCTATTTTTGGATCCCAGGAACTAGCGGTCTACCTCTTGAGTATATACTCCCGATGAACAAAAACGAACGATTAGTCTCTACTCTTACGCTCAAATCTTTACTTCTTATTCTTATTTGCTGTGATAGCGATGCTGTGATCGAAGTAACGTGATGGGAAATGACTACAAGATGTATATGTGAAGGTATTTGACATGGGAAGGACCAGCAAAGCCACAACAAAGACACACCTTGAACCTTGAACCCTCCCAACGGGCGAGAGAATGAACAAGTTTGTCAAAGAAAAGGGAAAATCATTTTTTTCCCCCAAGTTTTTCAAATCTGATTCCACTTGCGCATTGCGCATACCTTCCCGATGAACCCTATCCTTAGTAACTTGGATTACTCCCGATTGTACGAGACTTCTCTTGGGAAGAAAGGAAACGACTTTCGAAAAAAATAGCCCAGTATTACGCATAGTAAGTACGCAAAAATTCTGCCTGACAGATTTTTTGTTTGAAAGATGGGGAGTATGCAACCGCCATTTTTTCATGTATCTGAAAGAAGTTTTTACTAACCACTTGACACCACAGTAGTGAGTTGTTCTTTCCTGGTTCTTGCTTCCCTTGTTGTGGTGTCAATAGAATTGAAAGCAAGCTTTGCGGCAACTAAATAAATCGTATTACCAGTGCCTTGAGATCAACGCCTAAAACGAAACAATGAAGGATAAAGAAAATTCCCTATCTTATATTGTGTTGAATCACTTTGATATGTATCAAAGAGAGGGATATCAGTCGTCCTTGAAAAAAAGTCGTCATAGTGTTTCTGTCAAAAATAATGGATCAGCGGAAGCACGAGTTGCAAATATTCGAGAAGATATCTCATTACATTTGTTAAATAATGCAGTGGGAGATATTTCAATTAATGGCAATGACAATGGTGGTAGGAACGAAAGTGCTCAGCCAGAGATTCTTGAGGCAGTTTTGAAGGTTGTGGATGTCGCCATGGTTACCGAGCTCGGTAACGACAATGAGGAATCCAATGATCGTATTCTTGACCTCGTAGCCTCCTTCAGTTGCTGTGCTGATTATATATACATGGCAGAATCTGTCGTTGACCGTGCTATACAGTTTTCTGGTGTTGTCTCAGAACAAATTCGGTCTCAGGCTTGTAAGCTATTGGGTCTTTGTGTTGAGAAATTAAGGATAAGTGGTGAATGCACTGACCAGTTGGAGCCTGCCAAAGAAGCGCTTCTTCTTCGAGTAACAGACAAAAGTCAAGCAGTACGAAATTCTGCCATCAAAGCCTGCGGGTCGTTTTTCGTAGGTTCGTGCGACACAGAGGAACAAGAGTATGGCGATGTAAAGATCGCTCTTCTTTGGAGTATGGACCACGATCCATCTCTTGCCAATCGTTCTGCCGCAATTTGGAGTGTCCCATTGTCGGACGAACAATCCATAGATAAGGTCATTGCTAGAGTTCGAGATGTGAAATCTAAAGTCCGTGTAGAAGCGCTCGAAGCGATTCGTACTAAGGCAAACATTATGATTTTTTCGCAAGAGCAGTTAGCCAGCGTTTTACGCAGTGGTCTTACAGAAAGGTAAGATAAGACAGATTTGTATTAGTGACGTCCTCTCAAAATTTTGTCTCCTAACAAACTTATACCTCCTCCTCCAGGTGCAACTCAACTCAAGAAGCAGCAATGAAAGTAGTGTGCACGACTTGGATGAAATCTGTCAAATTTGATCCAGTTGCCCTTATTGAGCTTGTTGGACCGACAGTTTACGAAAAAGAATGCGAGAAAATGGTTCGAACTATTTTGAGTGTAGCATCAGACGACAAGAAAGACATCCTAACAGATTTCAGTGATCCTGAAAGGCGAGCGTTTCGAGATAATGTTGAAAAGGCCTCCAGTCTACATCGACAAAAACCAAAAGCAACTGAATCTATGCTGGACGTTGCCCAAGTTTTATTTGCTCGAGTGAGTTGCGAGCATGCAGAGACCCTCTCTGGGATGAAAAAGGCAGGAATTGTTGCAAAGGTCATTCCAGATATCCCTGAACTTTGTGAAATGTTCCAACAACAACTTTCGGCACTGGTGGAATCAATTAATGCTCGAGATGCGGATGAGGATGAAACCGAAGCACAGTCGGCTGATGATTTAGAGGATAGAATCTGCTTTGTTTGCGTCCAGTTGCTTAATCTCGCAAAAATTTCAGGACTCGAGGAAGAAGGCAGTCGCAGGCACTTCATTGCAGTCATGAAAGATGTTTTGGCTTCTCTTGATACCCCTGATGATTTACTCGAAGGGTGTATCCAAGCCATCGCATCAGCACACGAGAATGAGTCCTATTTCCTTCAAACAGTTTCGGAGATCCTTGCGGATCTTTCAGATGATACCAGTGAGGAAGAAACAGATATGAAGGATTTAGAAATATGTCAGCACCTTCGTATTGTTTCCATTCTTTCGATTGTCCTCGAAAATGTTTCTCCACACATTGCTACAAGCCCAATCCTGCAGAATTTTACGGGCTACATTCTTCCTTCCATTACGAGCACCAATTCAATGGTAAGAGAATGCGGTGTAAGCACATTAGGACGATACGCTCTACTTTCAAAAGAAGATATTGTGATGGAAGAAGTGAAGCCTCTTCTACTTAAAGTTGCCGGGAACGATGAAGAAAGACTCGAAATTAGGGGACAGGCGTCTTTAGCTCTTTGTGATCTGGCACTATTGTACACTGCAATATTGACACCATATGATGTTGAAAATGTGACCTTCTCATTTGCAGATATCATCAAAAGTATGCTGGATCATTCGAAACCGGCAGTGGTGGCTGTTGCTGCTGAGGTTTCAGCTAAACTACTTTTTGCTGGAAAACTTCATGATAGCTACCTTTTAGCACAGCTTCTTGTTGTTTTCTTCCGGTCAGATTTCATAGATGTGACTGTCGACAACGGAGATGAAAGAGTACAGGAAGTTGGTAGCGTAGTACGTCTACAGCAGCTTCTCACCGTATTTTTCCCAGCTTACAGCATCAAGAGCCAAGAAGGCCGTGAAACACTTTTAGGATCGATTAAATCAGTCATCGCTATCGTGAATGACAAGCAGAGTAAAAAAAAAAAAACATCCGCGTCTATGTCTTGGCCTATAGTGAAGATTATTGAATATGTGTGTTCAACCGTGGATATTGGTGCTCAACAAGATGTGGTTAAGTCTCCAGTTGACAGTGAAGATTGTACAGAAAAAAGCGAGGAAAACATGGAAGATAGTCAGGAGGAAGAATCTGTGCATACAACAAGCAGCGTGTTGTCAGCTTCGATTGCCATATCCGACTTTATTATAAAAGCAGGTACCGACATCAGCACTGTATACGTTCGTGCACTTTGCAAGTTTTTAGGAGGCGCACATATTGATGTCCAGTCTGATAATGAGGTTCGGCTTAGCTTATTGAAAAAGAACATGAACGAACTTGAATTGCTCGTGACTGATGCAAGTTCTTCCAGAGCTGTTCAAAAACTGAACGACGCCTTGTCAACTGTTGATAGTGAGGATGAAGATGAAGACAGAACAACTACAAGTGAGAGCGATGAAGATTCTCTGGCTGGCGCTATGGAGGCAATCGCTCTTAGTGAAGCGTCGGAGGGGAAAGAAAATGCAGCTAGAAGTGAGGCCGTCCCTGGAAATGGGAAAGGCATCGTTTCTAGAACGAAAAGACGTCTTACTCAAGTGAACTATTTCGAGGAAGAATGAGAAGGTATTTTAATCCAGGGAAAATTGGTTGGACTATTATGATTGCATTTTTTTGTAGAATGTAGTTTTAATGTTTCAACAGATCTATGACATCTACTTGTACAAAATTTAAGTGAAAAAGGTTGATATTTTGAATACAAGACCCCTCGTCGATTGAATTGGACTATAACTTTGTACAGTCAGTACCTTTGTTCATTGCATCGTTCTCCTTCTTACTCAGTCATGTTTTAGTTTTATCATTCTTTTGTTCCCTTCCTAGATCAAGTTGAATATTATCGCGATACTCCGTAAGAATTGATACCAATTCAAGATCATCCTTGTATTTGACCATGAGATCCGACAACTCTTGCATCAAGAAGTGTTGTTGTTCTTTCGTGTATCCTGGTATGTAGTCGGTATAATATTCATAATTATGTTGTTGATGATATTTTTCTATAGATTCTCGTGTCATCGTTTTATACCAAATACAAGAAGCCGACGAGGATGATAACGTTGTTGTTGTTGTTGTTGTGGAAGCGTTGTTGTCATTCTTTGTCATGGTGTCTTTTTTCTTCAATATTGTAGAAAACCCAGCTTTTTCAAGAAGTTTCGATAATCGTACAAGCAAGCTGGGACCTTCATGAACATCCCATAAATGTTCATACACAAGATAAAGTCCTACTTGATAGGGTTCCATACCTTTCCATGTTTCCAATATAGACTTCCATTCTTCCAACATTTCTTTAAAATACATGTCTCGATGTTGCCTCCACTGATCTAAAGGTACTTGTCCTTTTAGACCATGATATTTGATTGCCTTGCTATTATGGAAGGCAGGCATGGCAGTGCTTGGATTACGGATTGCCATAATATATTGTGGGAAAAAAAGATCCTTTTTCATTTCCGGACTGCCTGTCTTTGACATGGCTACTATTGGATGGATGTTTGAGCATGTTGCAGTTTCGGTTTGACCAAAACATTGACGTAATTTTGTTGCTTTTGATGATGCATAAAAACTTTTACCACCTGCTGACAAACCAGTTAATGTATTGATAATTGATTTATGAGTAGCTTCTTCTAATGCACTAGGATAGGACGGTAGCCAAAGAGGTTTTGTCGTCCATTTTGAGTCACCCACATTGCTGTTGTTTAGAGAATCCCCTTTCTCTTTACTGGAAGAGAATGATATTTTTGTGCAACTTTCCTCTAGAGCAGACAAACTTTTGCCAACGTCCTTACTGTCTATTTTTGTATTTGTCGAAGTGTTTTTTAATGAAAATGATAATTCATCATTGTTGTCCTGCTCCTCAAGGAATATAATTCCAAAAATGACTAAGAGTACAACAACGTAGGAGACGACTTTCTGCCGACGCTTTCTTCCGAATGCACTTTTTGCCTCTGCTTCTGAGCCCATGGTTGTTGTCTTCTCACTACTTCGTACTCAGTAGGTCCCAGCAGTCGTACCTGGTACCGTAAAGATCTGGCGCAGGATACGGTAGTAGGAAGAAGTCAGAAGAGCATTGTTTTCTTTTCAGAGCCAATTTCTCTTCTTGCTGTCTCTCTCATAGTCTACCTGTTAGTGTATCTACAGATGTCCAAGCAAATACACTTTTTCGTATACCTGTATGTGGTACAGTAGACCTACTGGTACTCTACGGTACCCAGGATCTATTATCGTGTTTTCTCTTAAGAGTCACTTCTACGACGAGAATAATAAATAATAAGCGTTTAGTTTCAACATATCCTATATGATAAAGTCCATATTACATTTTTATCAAAGCTTGGACAATAATTAAATTCCAAGAAATATACTAAGTTGAAAGAGACACTACTTTTAGTATGGGTACAAACGAATAGGCAGGATCGTCTTATCTTATAAAAATCATTATACTAAAGTACTTGGACACGTGATAGTACTGTCATGGATAGTATCTTAAAAGGTACATTTTGAAGTAACAGTACTAATTGTGTTGAAGAAAAATTTTCGATATGATCCGTTGGCGGCACTAGCTGTATCTAAAACAGATACGAGTGCATCTTGAATTGTTATATCGTATTATATTAAGAAATGCTCTAGGCATCCTAATTTTGTTTTACTGGACCATCCAGTACTTTTACTTAGGCACTGTATACTGCAATAAAATTAGAATTCAGAGTTGTCTACTCTATGATGTTGTATAGAGGTATGTTAGGTCCTACTCACTTGGGCCTGAATTGTACAATTCGTGATACTCGACAAATCCAGAGTTTGAAATTTTGGCCTGCATATCGTGTATGCAGACCATAAAAGCGTTGAGCTTAAAAATTAGAGGATAAACACGAACCCACGAAAAACCTCAAAGATATGTAGAAGAAAGCCAATCTCCCACGCGTATTCATATCGAAGTGCTTTTCAAGAGATAGACTTGCGAACGAAAACATTCTGTAATGAAAATGGGTGTCGAGCGCTCAACATTGCTTACCGGCTACTTGCTGCTTTCCACCCTTTCGTCGACTGCTTGGGGGCAATCAATGACCCTTGGTCCACTTGAAGGATCGGGCACGATAGATCAGAACACATGCTCAACCTATTCCGTAAATGTGACTGGAGCAGTCAACACAGCAGGCGTAACCTGGAAGGCCTGTGATGCTGACTCTTTGTCGTCTGATGATCAACTTGTTTCCGGGACAATCCCTATAGATAGTCTATCCATGCGCACGCTTGAGTTTCAACTCTGTTGTGATAACGATCTTAAACTTCGTGGCGCAGAGCAAACTTCGGATGAAGATATAGCTGAAGTTTACGTTCGCGTTACCAAAGCAGGTCAAAACTACGAAACTGACCCCTTCAGACAAATCAGGTGTGTGGCTGCCCAAGCTCCACCTGAACCTAATCCTTCTCCTCCTGGTGGTGTAGGAGATCCCCACATCAAGAAGTGGAATGGACAACAATATGACTACCATGGAGAATGTGATCTTGTCTTGACTAAGAATCCTACATTTAGAAAGATCCTTGGTCTGCATGTCCATATCCGTACACAGATCGTGAATGATTGGTCTTACATCGAGAGCGTTGGAATCAAAATTGGTTGGGATATTCTTGAAATTGGAGCAAGGGGTGTATATTACCTCAATGGCGTTCGTCATGCAGATTTGTCGAACGGGATTGCAGGCTTTAAAGTAACTCATACAAAACCGAATATGCATAAAAAAATGATGAAACATATCTTTGAAGTCGACCTTCGTGGAGGAGAAAAACTCATGATCAAGTCCTTCAAGAACAAAAACCTTCTTCACGTTACGATAGAAGGAGCTAAAGAGGAGAGCTTCGGGGACAGCATGGGGCTCATCGGCAATTTCAAGGAAGGCAAAATGCTTGCACGTGATGGCAAGACCATAGTAGTCGATCCTAATGAGTTTGGTCAGGAATGGCAAGTTCGTGACACGGAGCCCATGATTTTCCGCGAAGCTCGGTTTCCGCAATACCCTCAAAAATGCGTTCTACCATCTCCCGTCTCTGCCGAAGAGAGCCGCAATCTTCGTCGCCGTTTAGGCGAGTCTATTAGTCTTGAGGATGCCCAGGAAGCGTGTGCTGATTGGGGAGATGACATTGAGGATTGTGTTTTTGATGTTATGGCTACTGGTGACCTTGAATTGGCAGAAGCCGGAAGCTATTAATTGTTTCGTTTGAGTGGTGAATTTTAGATGTTTTTCTGTTTTTAAAAAAAGTTTAGTTACTGGCATAGAATGCTACACTTCTCTAGAGACAAGTATCATTGTTTTCTAATAATTTTCAGAAATCAAGTTTCAATCGCTTCACAGAGATGTAAAACATCCAGTTGCTGAGGGCATTTTGTTAGAGATTGTGGGCAATGACCCAATCCTGTTTCCGTTATTTGTTTTTGGCATCAAGACTTTAAAATGTCTGTACAGTAGTTGTACCTTGTATCCTCTTTCAGATGTCCAATCGTTTTCTGAGAACAGGATGTGGTGTTATTGTAGTTCATAGTAGTCTATGTTGGCGTTGTACCGCCTGTACGTGGATGCATGACTCTCGAAAATTCCTGGAAACTTTCTCCCCTACCAGGTACTAACTATTCGTCTTTTCCCACCCACCCACTCCGGTGGTTTTCGAAGGGCAGGCTTTCGAATCCTAAGTAAATCTCTCTACCTAGTGACCCCTCTTAAATCTAAGTTTATATTCGAATAATTAAAAAAAACCGTTTTCAAACGGATCTGTCAGTCAATGGGGAATAGGCTCGAACTTCTTCTACCTGTACGGTAGTACCAGGTACGGTACCGGGACACAAGCAAGCAACCCAACAAGAAAACAACAAACGACACTACAGCACGACAAGCACAGCACCACACCAGCACAATTGAAGAACCAAAAACCCAACCATGAGAATCTTCTTGGCTCACGCACTACTAGTCAGTCTGGCTGCTGCATCAACAGTTGCAGAGGTTGATCCAACAGAACCTCGTGAATTACGTACACCAGTTTGTCCTGAATCAAATTTGCTGGCTGTAGAAGCATGCGCCTCTGCTGTGAATGTCCCAGCGGGTGACCCCTGTGCTTCTTGTCAAGCGAACCGTGACTGCCCTGATGGATATGTTTGTTCTGGACCAAGATCTGATTTAAAATGTGTATTGAATGGAGAATGTGTCGAAGAAGGATGTGCATGCAATCGTAAGCGTGACTGCTGTGGTCAACCCAATCCAGGTGCTGGTGAAGCCGATCTTCGATGCCGAAAACCTCCGGTAGGACATGAGCTGTATGACCCCTTACAAAACAACAGGATGTTTTGCCTTCCATTGGACACTTGGGCATAAATATTTGTTTTAGAAGCAAAATTGATGTGGGAATGGGAACAAATTCTTTAAAGATATGAAAGTACAAAGTTAATAGCTTGTTCTTCTGTAATGTAAAAAACTATGGGTTCCAATATTTTAGGATTCTCCGTGATAGATAAGGTGATAGATAAGGAGTACATTATGGTGCACACACGGTATAACTCTGATATAATTCTAGTGACGATAATAATATTTTAGATACATCAGACTTTAATTAGAATTGTTTTAAGAAACATATCTGCATCTCAAACATAATACACTTGATGAGTGAGACAATAATGACTCCATTACCTTTCTCAACATTCATCCTATGGTTAAAATCGTAATTTGGCGTTCTCGCTTCGATGAAACCCAGACTACATCCTGTAGTAGTTATTGAACTGGAGATGCTTAGTTTCCCGGTACAGTACGAGTACAATATTAAACGAATGGCATATCTTGATAAAAATCGATAGAATCAAATCTATCTCTTGTGCTCCCGATATTAGATTTGGCGATCAGATACTGACTGCCGCGTTTTAAGAAGTGTATTAGCTAACCCCTTACTAACTTCTGCAGATACAGGCGTAGGACAAATAATGTCGTTGATAGAGTTCAGGTGTCTATCTTGCTCATCAGAAAAGGGATGATTGTCCACAGACTGTGACCGCAAATGATGTGGAATTAGTTCAAGCATAGCGAAGGACGCCTCATGACTTGACGAAAACATACAAAAATATGAAAAAGTTTTATCGGTGATTTCTACTAAATTTTCTTGTCAGTCCGTCGTCCATAGTATGCACCTACGCAAAAATGCCGCGCTTACGACGCTTGCTTTGTTCTGGATTTGGTCGCCACACACTGCTTGCCAAGCTTTTTATTTCCCTCGTACACAATGAGAGACGGGAGACACAGAAGAGGCATATTTCAATGATTCATCTAATCGTTTCGAAAAACATTTCCTTGCGAAGCTGAATTACTAACTACAATGTCAACTATTAATTCTTCCGATAAACCTATACAAGAAGAACCCTGTGATGTAAATGGAAAATGTCGGAATAAAAGAATTTGTCGACGGTTGCGTTCAACTGCTTTTCGATCTAAATTTTTGATCAATCGAGCGGTACTGGCACTTGCAGCTTTAATTTTGTTGACAACACACAACCCACGCTGCCACGACACTGTTATTTTTTGCAATGGAGAAGAAGCTATGGTTTCTGAAACATCGTCCCCTGAAAATGCTGCAGAAAATGACCTCACAGTTTGTCACAATTGTGACAATAATGAGATCAGCGATGAGCCATTAAAGGAAATTGAAGAAGAAGACGAACAAGAAGAAGAAGAAGAAGAAGAAGAGTTGACTAAAAAACCATTAAAAGATGGTTTTGATAAGGACACATTGCGAATTGTAGAGGAAAACGGAATCAGAGTTCTAACTCAGGGTAAGAATGACTTAATATTTCAAGTGTGTATTCATGATGTGGTGAATCTGGGTTCTCTTACAACTTCTACTTTCGATCGACAATCTTGAAACCATTATAGTCGACAGTATTTTTCATGCAGTTAATTCAGATGAAGCGGACCCCAAACTGTTGTTAATGCTTGTTTACTCACCACAGTGCCCGCACAGCCGGGGGGTTCTCTTTAGACTCGAGAAGGCAGCAAAAATAGCATCAAAGTTCTATGAAACCCTAGACGTCAAAGATAACCAGGACCCCTTACAGCGTAAAAGCTCTCCTCTTGGTATTACATTCGCGAAAATTGATGCTACAAAAGTTGATGACCAAAATTGGCTGCACAATTATCTTGAATTAGAGGCGTATCCGACGCTTGTTTTTGTACTGGGACAAAAAGGCGCTAAAGATGATAATGCATATATTATTGCCTTGGACTATTTGGGAGCACAATCCACTTCTACCGAAATCTTTGAAACGGCGCTTCACAATTGGTACCGACTAGTTCTCCCGTCGTCCTTTTCAGACGGTAGCGCTAGTAGCGTCAATGCTGGTGAACCTGAACCACCCGTCTTTGTGCTTGAATCCAATAAGGAAATGTTGTCGTTCTTAGAATTACATGGGAATCATTTAGTACGTCATGCAGCACCTGCGTTCAATCCTGATACAACCCCAAATGAGCGGCAGTACATCAAGTGGTTGCTTCAATTAGAGTCAGGTGCTGTCGATGACTACATCATTTTTGTACAATGCAGACCAAAAGACCCAATGGATGGAGTCGACGAATACTATGATTCTTTCAACAACTTGGCCCAAACAATGTCAAATAGGCGGGATGTAGCATTCTTTGCAGTGAGAGATTGTAGCGAAGAGGGAGAAGTTGTGGCAATAACCATTCCCAGTACAAAATTAGCGAATGGAGGGATGAGTTACTGGGAGGAGCTACTGGAATCTGGACCTAGGTTTAAGCCTTCTGCTGATGTTCAGGACTCAATACAACGTAAAATGACAGAGTTCATTGTGGTGCAATCTACGCCTCTAATCATGTGGTTTGATCGAAAAAGTATAGCTCCTCTTGCATTTCCAATTTATCGGCAAGTACATGCTGTCCTTTTTGTCAACTTTCATCGCCCAAAACTTAGAGAGGAACTAGATGATGCCTTTTTTAAATCTGAAGACTCTCTCCAAACACGCGCTGCTATTCGCGATCTCCGAAAAGCAATGATCCACCATCGGCAGATCCATCCGTATAATGACATGGTAGCTTTGATTGTTCCAAGCACAGAAACTAGAATAATGAATACCTTTGGTGTTGATATTTGGAGGTCACTTGATCAATTTATTCAGTCATCTATTAAAGCTAAGAAGAAGAAGAAGAAGAAGAAGAAGAAGAAGAAGAAGAAGAAGAAGAAGGAAGACAATGAAGAGGAAAGAAAGGCTGAACCTTACCCAACAATTTTGCCTTCTCTTTTAGTCACAGACCAGCGAAATCATCGCGGTACGCAGAGATACTATCTAGATTTCAGTGATATTGCCCAAATTAGGGACCAAAAAAAGCCTTCAGCCATTGAAAAGTTCATAAGTGATTTTTGGGATGGTCGGCTAAAGCCTGAAATACAGTCGCAAGAGAACAACGATGCTATCGTCAACGACAGTGGTGTGCAGAGTATCACGGGAAATACGTTCGAAACAATGGTACTGGATCAAACTGACAAACACACCCTTTTATATATATACGCCCCAACTTGTGGCCACTGCAAGCGGTTTTCGGTTCTATGGAATGAATTATGCAGTCTGATTAGACACTTAAAATGGGACAATTTCATAGATGTGATGAAAATGGATATTACAAAGAATGAAATTGTCTCCAAGCACTTTCAGCTAGAAACAGTGAAGTTTGTACCAGAGGTGTACTACTTTCCACTTGGCAAAAAGGAGAAAGCTATCCGGTTCGATATCCTTGATGAATTTGGCGACGGTGCGGGGCGTCTTAGTGATCCTTTAGATGTATTGGATTGGCTAATCAATATTTCGGGGGGTGACGGTGGCTTGTCAGAAGAAGAACTACTAGACATGTTAGAAGAATTGGAATTTGAAGAGACTGATGAATTAGAAGGTATCCCCCAAGAGGATACTACAACTGTCTAAATAAATTCAAAACATTCGTTTTTGCAAAAGCACAAGCTGCATTTCTATATCCTTGTTTACAGGAACTCTGCAACACATACATCTAGCTATGATCTCCATGATGTATAAGGAAGACTTCAGACGATAGTTGAAAAATTAGCATGACTTTTTCTTTTACGAACTCTCAAATTCTCCCCACTCATCATCGGTGTCATCAAAATCAGCAACTGCTGCACCAGAGTCACATTCTGAAGAAGCTCTTGATGAGGATGAAGCTTTCGAACTTTTCGGTTTGCTTTTTCCAATTTGAATTCCAGATAGCTCGACCGAAATTTCATCTGAAGACGGAGGGGGCTTGGGTGGCTTCTTTAACAATACGGGCCCACCACCGCCTCCACTCTTTTTGGGGGTTTCCCTTCTCGGCTTGGACCCTTTCAAATTGATGTGAAGCTTTTCTCCTTCCTTGAGGCTCAGTTTACTTGCAGTTGGCCCACTACTACTTCCATCACTTTCTTCTTTGCTGTCAGGGTTTGTTTGAATTTCTTCTTCGTACGCCTGGTGCATTTGTTCTGCTTCTTTTTCCTTCCTCAAAGAATTTTCATATTCTTGCAAACTCATTCGGAAATTTGATGCATCGTCTCTCTCTCGAAACCCGATACCTATGTGTGCCTGCCGTTTGCCTGTACCGTCTGAAATGCGAATGACAAAGTATCTTGATGAATCTACCACAGGTTCAACCCAGTGATTGATGTACGGTACATCATCGTCCAACTTAATTTTAGCTTGAGCAAAGAGAGCAGGTTCTGTGGCTCCATCAGGTCCACCCTGTTTAGGCTTTTCAGCAAAGAATTTGCAGTATAGAGCATCGTCTATGATTTCGACAATTAGAGAACACGTCTCGAGAGGCTTTGCAAGTTCCCAATCCTCGGCCCTGTGACCACTAGAAGTCTTCATTGGGGGGATTCGATATACGAAAACTTCGTCGGTTTTCAGCAAACGTTGCTGCAAGACGACGCGATCTTCATCTTCTTCCTTTTTGTCAGATGACGACATGGTCAAATGCTTTGTATCTGGTCGTGTTTTTATGCTCCTTGTTTCACAGCTTTACGGGATTTCATGCACGACAACACTTGTCACTAACAAGAACTAAGAATAGGGTCCTACCAGGTACGAATAGATTGCTTTGCTCTGACACGCTTCTTGTTTCGACCTCTACGGTAGGACCTCGAGGCCTCTCTCTCTAGAGAGGACTGCTCTAGAGAGAGGACTCTCTCTAGAGAGATGAACTAAATAGCGGTTCGTTCCCTCCAGCGCCATACCTTTCGTGGCAAATCAGTTTCTTTCTACTACGTTTTCGTAGAAAAATACATACGTTTAATTGTCGTTGCTTCAGTAGG